>BOPM01000779.1:37290-50126 GCA_022179025.1 Porites australiensis
GCAATAAACTTAACGTTCCTATCATTTCTGTATTAAATGTAGTCGGAGCTTGATTTCCTTTCCTACTGTAGCACCGACGAATATCCAGAGGAATTAGAAAAACTGATTAGGCTAATTAATAGCGCCATACAAGTACAGTATTAATCGCTTGATTTTTAAAGAGCAAGGAGCAACAGCAACTAACTATTACTCCTCCTTCAAGTTTCCCAAGAGAAGCGACGGTCGGCAAAGTTCAGGGCACAACGAAGGCAATACTTTCTTTGTCAAGGCTCGTTGTCTTCGTAGAAACTTCTCAAACTTTACCCGCAATTCTCTTCTTCACTGCTATTGCATATAAACAAACCAGGATTGTCGCAGTCAACGAAACTCAGACACGCATTTCATGTTTGCCGGCACGAAGTAAAATGTTATGCGCAGTAGATTATATTTTTAATTTGCTTTGCGCATTCAATTGCCTTCAGCCAATGAAAAAATTCGTATTTTCCGTTGCGTCCAGAGCCACTGGTCGGTTACAAATTAAGCCGAGTGGCTCTGGGGACGAGAATGCCATGCTTCGATCAATCTTCAATTTTCTCGGGTTTGCGCAGGCTCAGTTACGCAAAACAGGCCAAGGTATGTCATTATCCACCAGCCAATCAGCGGTTTTTGCGCTCTGTCTTCTGGAGCTGAAATACACTTCAACATTATCTTGTCGACGTTATGTTAAAACAAAAAAGCTTTTCGTACAAGGTAATCTTAACTTTGCGTTGATGTATAGAAATAATATCAAGTTTTCAGTATTCGTTCTTTGCCATCTGGACTGCGAAATTTACTGAGAATATAGGACTGCCGGCCATTTAGTGTTTTGAAAACTTTGACCGGCAGTCGAGCTGAAAAAAGTTGTGTCACAAAACACGGTTTCGTCTTCTGAGCCCAGCGTAAACCAAACACTAGACTTGAGATCTATAAAGCATTTCAGGATCGCTTGACCTGTCTTAATCGACATATGATAGTTTGGATTAGCTACAATCTTTCGATTTTGTGAAATTTACTGAAAATATAGGACTGCCGGCCATTTAGTGTTTTGAAAACCTTCAGCGGTTACCGGCAGTATATAGCCACGGTTATTTTAAGTCACTTAACCTGAAAAAGCTTCTTCTACTAAAAAAATTTAAATAATTGTTGCAATATAATACAGTTACAGAAAGAAACAGCTTACCTTCCTCCATCGTGCTCGCCCCTGCGGGAAACTATAGTAAAAATTTTACTAGAAAATTAAGGTACAAGTAAAAAAATAACACTCAGTCTGCACAGTCTGCAGTCTGCAGTCTGCATGGTCTGCGTTTCAACATGACCGCTTTTTTGCTAGGGGGAGAACATACAATTGTCTGTTCTTTTCATTTTGGGGATGATGACTTCGGAAGTATTGTATTGTATTGTCTTTTAATAGTGGTCGGTAGCTTTTGAAAACGTGCAACCTCCCCTCGATCGGTGTTTAAATGCCCTGTACACAAGCCATACCTTATCCCTAAGATCCAAAATAAGATAAAGTTAAACAGGAATCTGATTCGAGGGAAACCAAATATGGTTTATATATACCACAGGAGTGAGGTGTGTGTTGAGCCAAATGATGCTGAGCGACACAGCTTACACGAATCCGACGCTGAAATTTTAGCAGTTAAGGTAGAAGGTAAAAAACTGCTAAATATTAAGTGAAATGTAACCAGTCTTTTTTTAAAGAATATTGAAGACAGCACCACTTTAATCCTGCCCAACCCAAATGACCCTGAAAAAGGTGGACCCTTTTGTGACAATAAAACCTTGGATCAGAACATGCCTTCTCAGGTGTCAAGTTTGATAATGTAAAAGGGCATTTGATTTCTAATTAACCCTAACTTGATATTTATTATCTATCACCTTTCTGTTTGGTAACTGAAGCAGCCAACCATGACTTTTTGCTTGATATGACAACACTGACACTCTTAGCCCTGAATATGAATGTATATGTACATATAAATATACTGAACCAATATATATTTTTCACGTACTCAGCATATTTAGTTGCTGCTTAAGACCAATTTACCATTCAATATTATTAGAAACATCATTCTGTGACACGAGAGTATTTTGAACAAACCTTGTTTGCAGTGAGAGATGTTGAATTTCCATTCGCAAACAAGTGCAATTTAAACCTAGTTGACTTGAACCTTTTGCTCTGAAACCACAACGTATTTTTGCTCTGACCTTTTGATTCTCCATCAAGGATGGATTAGGAATTTTTCAACAACTTATAAATTGGCCCTTGGTCCTCCTAAAAAAGGGGCATTTGCAATCACACTCAAGCTGATGTGTCCGTGTCAATTGGGAATTCAGGATAGGAGCCGTCAGCAGCTGTAGATCTTGGCAAGTTGGAATATTTGTCATAACACTGACGTTTGCCTCCATTAGAGAGAGGTGTTTAACTCGATATCACTACCCGTGGAACCTTGTGCGGCCCGGTTCATTTAGTTTAAACTATTACAGGACTGTTAAGTGAATGAAAGAACTAATTTACCCTCTCTTTATTTTGGACGGTATGTTGCCTGGCTGCATACAAGGAGTCTACAAGGGACACCTTAAAGTCCCCATTTCTCCCTATAATAAGGATTGATGACATTATATGCCTTATATAACATTATCAGGATTAGTGTTCGTATTCTAGGTGCTTGGTTTGTGCTACTGTTTTGAATTTTGCACATTCCAGTTCTTGGGAATTCGGTGCCGAATTCAAACACATATAATAAAAACATGTGATTACAATAACCATTTACTCCTGCTGTACAATAGCATTTATCACAACTGTTAACATTGTTAGGCCTTTCATTCTTCCTCAGTGATTTAAAGCACTCCCCTCTACCTGAATTTATTGTCCATATAAGCCTACAATAATCGTCGTGACAGTCAATTTCAAATAAAAATTTGTATCCCTTTTCGAGGGTGTTTTTTTTATTTTTTCGTTGCTTGTTCAACAATGTAAATGTAAGTAAAGTGCTTTGGAAGAATTGATACATCCCTGCTGCAGCTCTCTTTAGTGGCTACATCTCTAACCAGGGCCCGGTTGCATAAAACGTCCGTAACAACTACGGGTACACGTACGTGCACTCGTAACTTAAGTCAGTTGCATGAAATCACTTAAGTGGTCCACTTAGGGAATTCACTTAAGTGGTTGCACTTACGATTTTCGTAGGTGTTCACTTAAGTGTCGTTTATGCAACAGAAATTACGGGTTTTGCATAAAACCTTTTTTACGGGAAAAATAGCACGTAAATTTACGGGACCTATGTAGGTCCCGTATCGTTACTGTTTTTACTAAATTTAACGAGATCTTTTACTGAGAGTGAAAAAAAGTAATTTTCCCTCACGTAATTCGTAATAATGCGCTTTGTTAACCTTTTATCTGCACTTTAAAGCCGACTTTGTGAAAAAAGAAGAAGAACTATCATTTCCAGTAGGCATTGAAGAAAAATAACGTCTGCATGCAAATTTCATTTTTTTGAGAGGCTTAAACGTGTTCGAAACGACTTAAAACTTTCTTTACACTCACCGATGGTTAGCTTAAAAAAAAAGAGTGAGTCATTAATAAAGTACTATATCAAGGTTAACCATCGGTGAGTGTAAAGAAAGTTGAAAGTCGTTTCGAAAACTTTTAAGAGGGTCTCAATGGGGTGGTGGCATTTACGGTTATCGGCTAAAATCTTGGCTCTTTTACGGCTATCGGTTAATTTTTTTTCAGTTACGGTTAACGAAAGAGTTAAAAATTAACTGCTTTTCTTTCAAAAAGTTAAATATTAATTAACCTGTATTTTTTTGTATTTTTAAATCAAAATAAAGGTCTTCGGATCATCTCGGGATAAAATAAGCCATTCGTTTGAAAAATTTTCGCATTGGATCGATCATACTTTTTATAAAGTAATCCACTTCTAATATTATTTTACACATAGAAATGTCAATAGTCAATTTAAAAATAATCTTTGTGAAAAAGCAAAAGCAGACAAGCAAACGCCCAACTCAAGGCCGGGGCGACATTCATTATAACAAAAATGGCCGTTTTCACACTAGAGAAGGATTATTCGTGTGAGACGGGTTATCCGTTTGATGATTCGCGTCAGATAGGTAATACGTCTTAATTTGAACAATCCGCCTGACTTTTGAAGACGGGATTATCCGTTCCAGGTAGCCTTGGTACAGCCGCCCCCTCCCCTCAGAAAAAAATCGGAGAAGGGGTGTCTGTGGGGAGGGCTCGACTGTACACAGGCTAGTCTCGGACGGATGATCCATTTCTAGCTCTAGTGTGAAAACGGCCAAAAACAAAATTCTCTTGTCCAGTGTTTTTAATGATAGCGAAGGACTGTACGGAACGACTGTCTGCCGTTGCCTTGTTCGTAGGCCGCATTATTCCGCGCGGCTAATGCGTTTCGGGTCACGTGGTCCGAGCGAGTTCGCCACCGAAATGCCTTGACCGAGACTGCGTGGGAAGACGCCGTACAGGGACTAGGCATAGCAATGTCTACCGTAGCGTCAGCGGAGAAAAACAGGGAAGTGTTGTTTATCGGCAACGTGTTTTACAAACAGTGACATCGCTGCGTGCTGTTTCACTAGTGTTTCGAGGGCACGACCTCCCGAAAATTGCAGATATTAATCCCCAGTAAGAAGCCACACTTTCGCTATGGAAAAAATTAGTTCCCCGATAGAGCGCCGGAAATGGAGCCTAGGTCTTGGTTAACACCTAAAAGGCGCTTCGCCTAACGTGCGTACGGAGTCACACTAGCCGGGAAATAAAAAACACAACCATAGGTGAGTTTAGTACCTTCCTTAAAAGTAGCAAATCTAAGGAACACTTTCTTTTACGGTTAACTCTTTTTTACCCTATTTACGGCTAACGGTTAAAATTTTTCAATTTTTACGGCTATCGGCTAAATTTTTGGCCGTTTTACGCCTATCGGTTAACCCCATTGAGACCCTCTTTTAAGCCTCTCAAAAAATGAAATTTGCATGCAAACGTTATTTTTCTTCAATATCTACTGAAAATGATAGTTCTTCTTCTTTTTTCACAAAAGTGTACATCAGAGGTTAACAAAGCGCATTAGAACGAATTACGTGAAGAAAAATACTGTTTTCACTCCTCAGCAAAAGATCTCGTTAAATTTAGTAAAAACAGTAACGATACGGGACCTACATAGGTCCCGTAAATTTACGTGCTATTTTTCCCTTAAAAAAAGTTTTATGCAACACCCGCAATTTCTGTTGCATAAACGACACTTAAGTGAACACTTACGAAAATCGTAAGTGCAACCACTTAAGTGAATTCCCTAAGTGGACCACTTAAGTGATTTCATGCAACTGACTTAAGTTACGAGTGCACGTACGTGTACCCGTAGTTGTTACGGACGTTTTATGCAACCGGGCCCAGGAGTCTAGCATATAGCTTTCTGGATTACTGAGCTACGCCGGATGGCATTGCACCATAGGCCGGTTTTTGCAGATCAGAAAGTGATAATTTGTGCACTCTGCTTCATCCAGTTTGTTGTCTATTCCATGCGGAATCCTGTTGTTTATCGAACCGCGAAAAAAGTAGTGTTTTGCTAACTATTTAAGTTGTTATGTAAGCCTTAACCAGGCACTCTTTCGCTGCAGCTCACTCAACTTAAAAATTTCTAGACTGAAATGACACCGGTTTGAAAATGTTCTAAAATTTGCGTGATTTTAAATTTGGACTTGTTGGAATGCTTTTAGGGACCATTAATGTACTGTTCGGCGTCATATAAGGGCTTTTAATTGGCCTTTGAATTAGCTTTGTTGTTTTAAATTGCCAAGTAGTAGAATGAGTTGATATTTTTGCTAACCCGGTTTTCAAAAATTAGGTATGGTTATTAGTAGCGAAAAAGGTTATCGTTTGCTTTCCTATGTCTGTCCTCAGAGAAAATATTATACACCTTACGGTAAAATTTTCTTTCAGATATTGTGAGTTATAAATGTAAAGGTTTCTCATAACTGTTCGTCCGGGCCAGTTTAAAAAAAAAAGAGAAACGAAAAAAAAAGAAAATATAATGGGCTTACGAGAAGACAAAAGTCCCTAAGTCCGCTTGATTTTCCTTTTAGGTCTTCCCTTAAACACAGAAACACCGACCCTAGACATCGTAACCTGTAAATTGCTGCTACCTAAGAGACCTACAATTAAACAATTTTTCCAATTCAGGTTTGTTTGCAGGATATTTTTTCTTAATCATTTAGCCCCTCCCTCTAAACGTGTCTGATGGCGAAGGCTCTTAGGAATATGAAGATTTCGTTTTTTTTTTGGCTTAGAGTTCATTTTATTACTTTTATTTGATTGCGTCCATCATAAGTACAGTAATGGAGGCTTCGCTTTTAGCCTTGGCTAAATCTATATATTATGTTTATATTAACAAACAACAACTTTGCACGTGCATCACGCTATTTTGAACATTTCTTTGCCGTCGTTGCACCACTGCGACATGAAACTTCCTAATTTCAGGAGCCCGGCCGTTTTATGGAGTAGGTGAAGACAACACAAAAATTGTCGCTTTTTTTCTAAACGTAGATAACGACAGATACGGTCCCCAAGAAAATTCCGCCAACATTTGTCAATTAAATGAAATTGAATAAGATTTGTGATGTCATCCAAAAATTTTTCTATCATGGCAACGTGACGTAACGACTTCTCCTCTCTATTTTAAGAGGGCAATGGGGCTAACCGTTGGCCGGGTAATAGAGCCAAAAATTTGAATATTCATATTTATATTTAAAACCGTCACATGCCACTGGGGAAAACTTCAAAATGACTCGTGAATAAAGAATGAAATTTAAGACTGAGGCTTGTAAAAACCATCATGTTTTCATTGATCTTACTGAAAATTCTGTAAGAAGCTATCGTTCTACGCCGGCTTCGGAAAGGGAAATTGTTCTTTTAATTGAATAACTAAGAAATACTTTCAAAGCATCCTTTAGAAAAGACTAGTTCCTTCGCGTATTACCAAACAAGTTATGCTTTGATGCTTGAGGGGCAGGGAGTATTATGTCCGCGAGCTCAGACTGGTGAATGTGTCCGCGCCTTCATTATAAACTTCGAGTTCCCGTGCCGTGACGTATGGGCCATGCGAGCTCAAACATTGCTAATGCCCTGTTCACACCAACTAAACATGTTTAAGGAAATGAAAAACAGTAACAGAAAACTAGAACACGGCCTTTTACACAGAATTTAAGAAACTAGGCACTGTATGTAATTGCACAAAATTTGCAATCGATAAAAGTACGGTATTAAGCCTCTTTAAAGAAAAACAAAATTAAACCGTTTTAACTAAACAACTTCTAAACACGTTTAAGCTCTTGTGTGACATGAATGGGGATTAACCTAAGAAACCATCAGTAATTTCTAACAATCTTGACCTCAAATAGTTACCACATGCCTGCAACAAGGAGCCGTGTGCAGCGGATACGCCCAACTAGTAAGAGACCGTGAAGAAACTTAACGGTGCGGTTAAAGTCTACAATATTTGTAGTCGTAAGCTGTTTAGAAGCAATGCGAATACAATCGGTGTTATCTGAAAACTGCAGTAAAAGAACAGAAACGAGACTAGAGAATGTCCAAACCAACTTCCCGTGGAGGCTGCAACACGAATTGCATGTACACGAATGGTGAATGCTGCTTTCTGAGTTTATGCACTGTTTGTATTTCAGCAGTTGACGGAGAAGAGTGCCTAATGGAGGCTGCAAAGACTAACCTAGACTCTGACAGATGTAAAAAAAAAAAGGAAGAAATAAAGAAGTCCCTGATAAGGCTTCAGCTCGCCGAGAAAGATAAAAGTAGGGAGAAGAAAGCATCAGCGTACGAAGATCTAGCCTGGTTGTATCACGTTGTTGAAGACTATGAACAAAGCATAGAATACGGAGAGAAATTACTAGATATTAGCGCTCAGATGGGGAACGAGGAACTCAGAGCAAACGCAAACAATGTTCTAGCCTGGGCGCATAAAGATATCGGAGACTATGAAAAAAGCCAAGATTTTTGCAGTGAACTTCTAAGGATTGCCGACGGATTGAGGGATGAGCAACTGAAGGCGTCAGCATACGAAGTTCAAGCCTGGTTGTGTTTCGCAGATGAAGATTATAGACAAAGCTCTCAGGAAGGAAAGAAATTTCTACATGTTAGCAGGAATCTAGGGGATAAAAGACTGGAAGCAAAAGCACTCGATGTTCTAGCCTGGTCCTATTTAAAACAGGAGAAATATGAACAATGCCAACATAACGGCGAAGAATTTCTACGTATTAGCAAGGACTTGAGTGATCAGGTACTAAAAGGAAATGCAGTGGAAGTTTTAGCCTTGCTGTTTTGTGATCTTGAAAAGTATAAACGAAGCAAAAAATACGGCGAAGAATTGCTCCGCATTAGCGAAGAATTGGGGAGCATGAAAGGCAGAGCACGAGCGTGTGAAGTTCTAGCAAACTCGTATATCCAAGAAGGGAACGATCAAGAAGGCAGAATATACACGAAAGAGTTGCTACGCATCAGCGAGGAACTGGGAAATAAGGAAAAGGAAGCCAAAGCGTATGAATTCCTAGCTAAGTTGTATTGTAAAGAAGGGAACGATCCACTAAGCAGAAAATACAACGAAGAGTTGCTACGCATCAGCAAGGAACTGGGGAATAAGGAACAGGAAGCCGAAGCCTATGAAGTTCTAGCTAAGTTGTATTGTAAAGGAGGGAACGATCAAGAAGGCAGAAAATACAACAAAGAGTTGCTACGCATCAGCAAGGAACTGGGAAATAAGGAACAGGAAGCCGAGGCGTGTAAAGCACTAGCAAATTTGTATATTCAAGGAGGAGACTTTAGACAAAGCATAGGATACGGCGTAGAGTTGCTACGCATTAGCAAAGAACTGGGGGATAAGGACCTTGAAGCACATGCGTGCGATTTACTACCAAAGTCACATGCTGAAGTAGAAGACTCTGAACTAAGCATGGAATATGGCAAAGAATTACTAAGTATTAGCGAGAAATTGGGTGACGAGGAACTGGAATCAAAAGCGTTCTGTTTTCTAGGCTGGTCGCATTCTGAACTTGAAAAATATGAACAAAGCAAAGAAATCAGCAAAGAATCACCTCGTGTCGCCAAGAAGGAGGAGGGTAAAACGCTGCAGGCAGAAGCAAGCGGTTGTTCAGGTAAGCCTGAAAACTTCAGAAAGGTTTCACGGCTATCCGAAGACGAAATAGCCCAATTTTTGACGAAAACCGAAGGGAAAGGATTTAAGCTTCATTCTAGCAGATACCCTTTAGCCTTCATATTGCAGTTGTCAACCTGTCGATTCGTATTTATGTGTATTCTTGCAATGTTTTTCAGGTAGTAGTGCGGCTATTTTTTCTTCGCACAACGTGTGAAATCTTACTTTTTAAATTAATTTCTGCACCACGAAACATAATTTGCTTCAGTGCAATGATAGAAATGTGATGATGAATTTTTAAGCCTTGTGAATATATGAGAAAAATGACTTTTCAGCCAGTGACACAGGTGGCTCGGAAGGAAAAATCTGTGTACTCCCAAAAGGAGTTGAACTTGTCGAGATGCTCCACCACTAAGCTACAGGAAACTGGTTGGCGCTAAGGCCACTAAACTAGGTTCCGTATAGGAGATATAACCTTTTACAAACATTGTTTTGTTATTGCTGCGGAGCGACCGTAGGGAGCGAGCAGCAACATAATCAGGATTTAAGGGAAATATATAAGGGGCGACGAATTCTCGAATTCATCACTTTTTACCACAATGCATTGCATTTAACCACATTTTTTACCACAATGCATTGCATTTGACCAGAGTGCATTGCTCCACGAACAACTCAAATTTGCATCGTTCGCTGCCTAGACTCGGAGTTTTCTTTGTAGCAAATTTTCTACAGCACGGTTAGAGGTCTTACCAAATTTAAGACACGCAGGAGTCTTTCAGATGAGTACGGTAGTTAACTTGGGGATTGGGTTTCAATTCAAGAGCCTTTGACTCGTCCAGGTGTTAAACCTAACGAGAAGATGAGCATTTGCTCTTCGACTCCGCAACATGGGGGATATACAAATTCCAGCTTGCTAGAAGGCAATGTGAAAGTGAGAAAACGCCATGCCCTGCTATTCTTAAGAACCTGTATGAGCCGAAAATGGATGTGATTTTGACCATTCGCTTCAAAATAACAGCGGAAATCGAGATAACAAAACACATGTTTTGTGTCCTACGTTGCAGACGAGGACGTGTATCGGCGTTTTGAAAAGCATAATTATGTTCTTTCATTCATTCATTGCCATGGAATATGCGTTTACATTGTTTTTTTTACTGTTAACAGCTCGATAATGCGGCTGGCGATCATCTTGCCGGCGGAAGTTTCATGGAAAAGGCATTAAATAAAGGACTTTTCCCTTATTTACGCAAGCAGTCTCTGTGGTGTAGTGGTTAGGTGTAATTGCGTCGAGCCGATGGCGCCGGGTTCGGTTAATATCGGTCGGTGACGTCAGCGTGAGTATCGTCATGATTTGTGGCATTCACGCCCACCAGTCTCCTGTAGGTTAGTGGTGGAGCATCTGAACCGGTTCGACTTCTACTGGAAGTGCTCAAATTTTTCCTTCCGAGCTTAATGTGTTACCTGACTGAAAAATCATGTTCTCATAACTTACTTGGTTCTAGGAAGACCAGGTATTCTAAGCATCGTCCTCTTTTCTTTTGTATTTCCTAAAAACCTCTGCTAGCCTCCGCCGCAGACGAAACTAAGTTACTAACAGTGGTTAAATTATTTCTGCGAAGCGGGCTAAACCTCTCCAGGCATTCAATTCTCAAAATTAGCATACAACAACCAATCCATTAAAAGCTGATAAAATAGTAAGAAATGTGGAAATAAACACTGACTCAAAACTGAGTTCTCAACATAAAATGAGTGTATTGCATATGATTAATTCAGTTCCAGGTGAGATCGATGCACGAGGACCAACACTGGACGAAAAAAACGGATTTACCGATGTTTGCGAAAGGTGCAAATATGTGGTAAATTTGGAGCTCTAAATTTACATTTCATTCGCGCTGTCGGCTAAAGTGTGGGCAAATACATATATTTGCTAGATAGGTATTGATACGCAAAAGTCAAGTAAATGCAATGGTTTGATACAAATTTGATACATATTTGCAGCATGGGCAAATCTTCAACATTTCTACCAATTTACTCAAATTTACATACTTGGCAAAAATGGCAGTTTTCACCGTACTTAAAATACAGGCAAAAATATTGCAAAACCCCTAATTTGCAGTGTTGTTTGCTCTTGTTTTTCCAGGATACCAAAAGAACACTTTTGCATGTGGTTTACTCGTATTTGCCTTAAGAGCAAAAACAATAAATTTCTAGATATTTGGCTGTATCATAAATTTGCACATTTGCATCATAATTATCCATATTTGCAATGGGAGCAAATTTAGTGAACTGCATAACATTTGCTGACAGTCAAAGGTGATAGGCATGTGACATTTCCTATATGTTTGATTCGTTTTGTGACTAAAGTAAATTTCCAATCTCAACTGTAACATTACATTGTTACAATAAATTTTTCGTACACGCTGTGAGACTCCGCCCAGAGGTCCAACCCCCTTACATGCATGTTTCCTGTTATTTAACTGTTTTATATGCACTGTCATTTTAATATAAAGGAATCAGAAACCAGTTAATTTTTTTGGACAATTTTTCAGTAACAAATTTCTTTTGTTAGTCTTTTTTTACAGAAGGAATCGAAATGACAGATAGTCTATCCTCTCATATACTTTAACTCAGGAAATCCCTATCGTTTCATACCTGAAGCGTGAAAAAGGTGTCCCTTTCTGACAGTGCCCCCAGCATAAACCTTTACCGGGCTTCTAATTTAAAGCAAATACACTAATTCAGATCTACTGGTTATTAAGGTCCAGTAGTCAGATCATTGATGCACTGTATTTCCTATCAGGGCCGTAGCCAGTATGAGGCAAACCGAGGCACTTGCCTCAGTTATTTAAGGTTTGATCCTGGCAGTGTTTTGTTTCAACGTAGTCATCATAAAGACCCTGAATAGCTAGGCGGAGAGTTCAACCATGGATATTGCCTCAGCCTTATTTTTTTCATCATAAAAATAATTCCTCTATTAATTTATGGGACAGTGTACATCTTGACAAGTGGTATTCCCCTATGCACAGCAATTACCACAGAGGTCCTGAAACTAAAGATAACACCTATAAATGAAAACTATGTAGTGGCTGGATGGCTGTGAATTCATCTTCATTAATATTACATGATGCTCACTAGTAGTATACTATGTTGAAAGATAAGCCTCGTTGGTGCCTTCCCTTGCCTTCCGTATGCCTTCCCTTTATTAAAATGCATATGGTCTAGTCTATGACGTCACCTCGGAAAGAAGTGCCTTCCTCCATACTAATTAAGTGCCTAGTCAGTGTCTTCCTGCATACTAATTTGGATTTCCTGCATACTAACTAAGTGTCTTCCTGCATACTAATTCGGTATAGGTTTACTAATGAGCGTCACTCTACTACAATAGGAACAATAGGCCTAGACTTGCCCGGTGAGTAACTTGAGCCCGGTTTTCGGACCGTCTATTAAAAGGAAAATAAGAGCGATCACCTAGCAACGCGAGAAACGGCTTCCTATAAACAAAACACAACAGAAAGTAGAGTTGAAAAGTCTTTATTTCAAGTTAGTTTATGTCTTCTTTTTTAGCTCTAAAACTCGGATATATATAAACAAAACATACACAAAGGGGAGCTGAAAACGCTTTATTTCAAGTTTGTCTGGCTA
>BOPM01000779.1:50136-64403 GCA_022179025.1 Porites australiensis
CGAGAGATTTTCACGAAAAAATGCCGGCAACAGCAGATTTTCGACTCAGACCTCAAAGGGGCGTGGCATTATAACCACGTGACATTTACTCTGATCGCCAAAAATTTTATGTTATATTGTAGATTGATCTATATGTTATCCATTTTATTTGTTAGACTTACGATAAAAGTAAAGGTGGGGATACCAGAGAGCTTCAAACTAGGATGGTACCCCCCCCCAAAAAACTGGGTCGAGTCACCTTAAGTTATTTCAAATATTTTTTATATTAATAGTCAAGGTTATCTCTTGGGGTTTTTATTGCAGAGCTAATTTGTATGCAACGGTGGGCTTGTGAACTGGGCGTATGGAAAAGCCGGAATCCGGAATCCGGAATCCGGAACCGGAACCGGAACCGGAAACGGAAACGGAACCCGAACCCGAACCCGAACCCGAACCTAAGAAATAAAACTTGGAGACGTTTCTGTCTTAAGAGTGTCACTAACAATTATTGCTCGATCAAGACTTTTCATCCACACATTATATTTATTTATTGTTATTATATTTTTTACTGTCGCATTTTTTGCGTACGGCGCAAAATTTTTCTTCTAGAATTTCATATACGCGTGAGCGTTGCAACTTGGGATCATGATTGATATGAGTACTCCTCCTCCCTTTGCCGCCTTTTCCTCACAATGGATGAAACACGGAGCCCTTTTCAGAAATGAGTAACTTAGGCTCAAGAGAAGGAAATGAATAACACAGGGGTCTTAAACATCACACACTAATAATGGCTGTTTTTCGCCGTCAATCGGCTTCTGATTAGTTGTAGTCTGGATCTGTCAAAAATTGCTCGACCTACAGCTGCAGTCACAGTTTATGACTGCTAGGAATAACAGTAGGATGCACTTACCTTTTTTTTTGCAAGTCACTTTCCGAATGTGAGTATACCTTTGGTATCACGATCACTAAGCTGAAAATTTCTCAAAACAATGATAACAGAGGACGCCGTCTTGAATTTTATTCCCACACGGCTATCGGGAACTGGTTTCAGTGCTTCCCAGTTTACCCTGGTCTCAATTTAAGTTCCGGTTCCGGTTCCGGTTCCGGTTCCGGTTCCGGTTCCGTTTCCGGCTCCGGTTCCGGATTCCGGATTCCGGCTTTTCCATACGGCCTGTGAACTCGCATAATTACCTAACTAACGGCGCGTGAAACCTTGAGACTTTCATTTCCTCGAGATAGATGGGAGAAAACGGTTCTGTAATAGCCAGACAAACTTGAAATAAAGCGTTTTCAGCTCCCCTTTGTGTATGTTTTGTTTATATATATCCGAGTTTTAGAGCTAAAAAAGAAGACATAAACTAACTTGAAATAAAGACTTTTCAACTCTACTTTCTGTATGTGTTTTGTTTATAGGAAGCCGTTTCTCGCGTTGCTAGGTGATCGCTCTTATTTTCCTTTTAATAGACGGTCCGAAAACCGGGCTCAAGTTACTTACCGGCAAGTCTAGGCAAGCCTATTGTTCCTATTGTAGTAGGGTGACGCTCATTAGTAAACCTATACCGAATTAGTATGCAGGAAGACACTTAGTTAGTTTGCAGGAAATCCAAATTAGTATGCAGGAGGACACTGACTAGGCACTTAATTAGTATGGAGGAAGGCACTTCTTTCCGAGGTGACGTCATAGACTAGACCATATGCATTTTAATAAAGGGAAGGCATACGGAAGGCAAGGGAAGGCACCAACGAGGCTTATCTTTCAACACAGTATACTACTCTCACTTCCAAGCTGAATTAGGGAACCAAATTACTTCATTGTACATTGGTGTAAAATATTGTGTTTTTCAACGGTTGTCATACATATACTGCAGGGTTCTTCCTACATTTCCGGCAATATTTATACTGATTCTAGAATATTATGGGCATCATACAGGACTTAGTTTGTTGTAGTTTTCACTGACCGCTTAGAGATGACCACATCTCGATGATGGGCTTCCTAAAAATGACCACATTTTGAAAGCCCAACAGCCAATACTACAACAAAATATGAAACCGCTCACAATTTTATTTGAACATTAACTCAGCCGACAAATTTATGAAAGGCTAATTTTTCTTACTCTGTTGTTTGCAACCCTGAGTTTGAGTTTCACTGATTTTAATGTTGATTTTGAGTTCTACTGTTCATTAAGTACCACCTATTCAACCCAAAAAAGTCATAGCATTTTTGCTGGCTAAAATTCACCTGAAGCCTGGTTGTTTGATCTTGGGATACAAGAAGGAAGGGGGGTGGGGGGAGTTAGCTTCCCCCAAAAAATCTGATGAAGAGAGGGTCTTCATATTCACAGGAGCTACCGGTCAAATGGTCAAATCCCACCCGACAAAGCTCCCCCACCCCTGCCGCTCCATAAAAATTGAACAGACCTTTATTGGGTTACAGGATCTCAGGAGCTCTGAGTTGGCCTTGGATCATGAAAAGTTTAGAGCTATTATAAAGAAAAAACTAAGAAACAAATTAACATGCAGCATTTATCCTTCTGGACTCGGTTGCTCAAAGCTGGGTTAAGATAATACAAGGTTAGTATGAAATATGAATTCAGATATGAAAGTTTCAAAAACAAATTCAGTTCAATTTCTTTGATCTACAATTTGGTGACTGGATACTCTAAAAAGAAAAGAGAAAAAATTATGTGACAAAACGCTTTTGATTAAAAGGAAAAACACACCCAGGTTAAAATCTAACCCTGGGTTAGTGCTAATCGGTCTTCGGAACAACTGGGCCCCGGTCTTTTTTAGGGTCCAATAATTCTAAATCACATAACCACTTCGAAGTGAGTCAATGGTACACAATCTGGGAATGTGTTGCATTCCTCTTCTTTCATTTG
Source organism: Porites australiensis (assembly GCA_022179025.1). NCBI lineage: Eukaryota > Metazoa > Cnidaria > Anthozoa > Scleractinia > Poritidae > Porites > Porites australiensis. The sequence continues at coordinate 52,995 of BOPM01000779.1, forward strand.
ATAATATTATATAATAAAGCCTAGGGTCGCACAATGGGCAAGGATGTCCAAGTACTAAAACTAGAAATTCAAAATCACACAGTAACTGTTCTAAACCGTACAGATCGAGGGCCCACACTACCTCCCCTTTATTATTTAATTAAATACACTACAACAAATCCACTGGACAAGGGTCCAGTAGTCAGATCATTTACTGTATTTTTTGTACATCATACTAAAAAATCAAATTTGGTCCAAAATAAAAAGTTTTGTGGATTTCAAACTCAGGGTTGCAATATTCACTTGTACATAATTTCCTCATGGTCATTTAACCAACAAACTTAATTCAAATTAAAACCAACAATTTTAGTGTAACCGGTATTTGTTGTAGTTTGAATGCCCACCTGGAGATGACCAAATCTCGATGATGGGCTTCCTAAAAATGACCACATTTTGAAAACCCAACAGCCAATACTACAGCAAAGCGTCAGGGTTTACTTTAGAACCTCCTGTTGTTTTCTATAGAACTTTTTATACCCTGTGCAATACTTTCTAGAGAGTCTAGTAAACAAAGATTGACATTTTTGCTTGATGGGCAGTTTTTCGCTTCGCTACGCTTCGACCTCATTTTCATGTTTTGCCCGAAAAAAATTAGTGCGATTTCGCATTCGCCTAACCTCCTTTTTTCCTTCTTTTGAAGTACAGATTTTTCAGTTTACCTCTGTGTCTTGGTTTTGTTCATAACTGATTTTTAGTGAAAGTAATTTAAAGATTAAAGATTCTTCACTTAGTATAATCTGCAAAGATTAGCACGTTCAAAGTTTGCCAATCAGGAGACTATACCAAATAGCTGATTATATCAAAAAATCACCTTTCTGTTTATAGCTTATGATCTCAACATTTTTTGATGACGTCAACCCCTAGGGTATTCTGACGTCACTTGCTCCTTGCCAGCTAAAAATAAACTATGACATCATCCTATTTTAATGGCATGCATGACGTCATCGGCATTAATTTAAACTATGACATCATTTTATCTTAATGAGATGCATGAAGTCATCTGCGTTAATTTATACCACTCAAAAAGTTGATTAAATCCACAAAAAAGGTTAATTCGGTGCATTGCGGGAAAATTATAAATACGTAGCGCGAAAACAACTGATAAACTGAATAGCAGAGGCATCTTTGTTTAATGTGTTAATTTTGTGGATAGCCAGCTGCTTAATCTTTTTATTTAGCGTAAAAAGGAAGCAACTTTTCTTTATGAACAAGATAACTATTTTACCAAAGGAGAATTTTCGCGGCAAAATTATCATCAAGGCAGCGAGCGAGGTTCGCGTTCTAAAGTCTTGTTTTGAGAATGAAGAACGGCTGACTTCTTCCATGGATGATGGATATATCTAATTCTTACTGTTTAGGGAAAATTATCCAAGGCTCCAGAATCACGAATATTCTATCTTTGGGCGAAATTATTACAATTTTGTACGGCTGCTTATTTTTCTATTTTTTCAAAAGCGGAATGTGGCTTTACCAGTATTTTACAACGCTCAACCTCTCTTAACCAGTAAATCGCGCAGAAATTGAGCTCTCTCCACTCATTTCACGTTTACAAAAGTGAAAGAAAAAATTCTCTTAGTACATTCTAAGTAGAACAGCAACACTTTTTTTATTCCAGCAGAAATGGAATACTCGAAGTCTGATTTAACAAAACAAGACGACACGCAACGCCTTTCAACCGAAAGCTTAGCGAAATCAAATTGATTGGGGCCAAAAGAGGGCGCTCTTTTCAGTTTAATTTATTTCTTTGGGGCATTCTGCGTACATTAAAATCCGCATAATTATGTCATTCCGCAAGCCATGCCACGTGCCATTCCGCAAACTCATTCCGCCTTTTACCTTCACCGGAAATTCCAAGAGTTTTTTTGCTAGCAATAAAAAAAAAGCCATTTAAGCGCGTGCGTGATGTGATTGCGCGTACTGTCCAATTACTTAGGCATGACGCGTACTGCCCCATTAAACTGTCCTATTAAGGCTGAAATCAGGGCAGTTGATAGCCAATCAGATTTGAGAATTTTGTTATAGTTATGATTAGACAGTTTAATAGGACAGTATTGTCTTATTTTTATAGTTCAATAAAGACAATATAGTTCAGTAAAGACAACACAGTTCATAAAATACACTTAAGATCACCAACGACTGCATGAGTTCAGAAAATGTCACAACTATAAATATATCTTTATTTGTATCGCAGATGCATAAAGGCAGGAGAAGGGGATTTTAATGGATATGCGCTTACTAATGATAATAATAATATCTAACTTAAATTATTAATTAATTATTATTATTGCTATAATATATATTTTTTTTAACCTGAGGGGGTCTTCAGGAGCTCATGTGTAAACTTATAACATTAATAATAACAAGAACAACAGCTAAGTGACAAAGTACAGCCCAGCTCAGTTCACCATGTTGCGACGGGCTTGTTTATAACACTCCAACATCCTGCTTTTGTAGTTTTAATGTACAGTTCAGTGCATCATTTTACGGGGGGCTTGTTTACAGTGCTCCGTCATCCTGCTTGTGTAGTTTTGTGGTATCTGCCCAGTAGGCACGAGGTAGCCAACAACAGGTGTAGCTTAGCAAAAACTTCTGTTGCCGCAAGACTGTACGGTGGTTCATTGCAGTATACATTACGCACCCTTGTTATTGTTTTGGCATGAATAGAAACCAATTTTAGATTGCTTACACGGTTTGGTTTTAAGGAGTTTATTATATTTTCTGATCTTAGACTGCTCGGTTACAACGAGTTTATTTTCTGGGGGGTGGGGTGAGTGATAGATAGAGAGAGGAGCGATTGATTAAAGACAGGGGTAACAGAGGAAGTGGAGGACGACAGCGATGGGGCACATACCTTGCAATAAGAGGATAACTTTTCCTTTACAAGAGATTATACGAATTGCCTATTTACTACAGCATAAAATATACTTGCTCTTACAAGATGTGCGAAATTTCTCTTAGAGATAAAATATATGATCATGAATCATTACACAGAAAAAAATTATTTATTGTTGTAGTGAAATAAAGACAAATAATTATGCAATAAATCAACTTACACCTGACTGTCTTAAAATTTTCTTTAATGTCCGGCATAATTAATTCATCATTTTGACATTTCTAAAATCAGGGCAGTTGATAACCAATTTTGGTAATTAACAGAGTTGAAATTTAAACGTTTAACTAATACATTTTGGTTCTAACTACAATGAGGGACAAAAGTGTTGACACACTTCCGTAAAATGGCCCCTTTTTGCATAGTGGATATACTTATCCTCTTCCCCTGTCTACCCCAACCCCTTCTCCCCCAAAATCAATGTTGAATTTTGGACCCTCAAGTCTTTTTTTCACGTCAGACAACATTGATTCGGGGGGTGAGGGGATTTACGGCGTTTAAAAAGAATGAAATAATAGATGAATTAAATGTTTGTTAAAAGCACCCGTTTTAAACAAGTGTGTCAACTACTTTTGTCCCTGATTGTCTCAAATGTGTATCTGTGTTTTCCGGCTAGATTTTTGACGCTGCTGAATTTTTGTGCGATGACGTTACTCTATGGGCCCAATTGTTTTTTTTAGAAACAACAATTTGCAAAGTTTCGTCCTGATTTGTAGTATATGTAGAGTAAAATGTACGAAGCGTATGTCATTACTTAATCTTGTACTCCCTCGCGCGTTCCTGATACCCTGTGGGGTCGAGAGGAAATCATTTGTGTTGTGATCAATGCCGTTGCAGCGGATGTAATGTTTTCACAAGTATTATCAATAGTGGGAAAAGGATGGAAACACTAAGGTACAATGAAAATTGTTCTGGTAAATGGTCAACTTAAGCGAATGAAGTACTGCAGAGTGACGGAGGGGACATGCATTTTTTTTGACATTGACCTGTGCCATTAGTGAAAGGACGTGAACAATGTACAGGTTATGAACCTCATAAATGATGGGCCAGCCGCTTGTGCTATGCCCTATATATGGTTAGACCAGGTTAGGAATGTACTTTTGTAATGATTTTAGATGACCGCCTGCCATTTATTCAGTGGCATGATTTTTTATTGATGTTGGATGGACAACTCTATTTCATTTCCCAGCTCGTAAATCACAGAATACCAAAGAAATTGTTTCCAAGATAGACACACACCAGTTTGCATCATCGCCAAAACAGCAATTACTTTGGCCCAGAAGTTCACTTGATGACAAGGAAAGCGGGATGACATGTGATCGATGACGGCCGTGCGCTGGAAAATTTTCCTTTTTTATGCGCTAATTCCTCGCAAAAGGCAAAAGAAGATTCCGCTATGTAGAAAGTACTTCGCAATACGTATTCTTGGCGAGAAAAATTCCAGCGATGTTGTGCAAATTAGAAGTTTCAACGGTTAACCACGAGAATACATATGGACATTAAGAGGTCATAACAGACTAATGTTACTTTCCGTTTGCCGAAACGTGGTTAACCGTTGTAACACGAAGGAAGCAGTGTTTTCCTCAGTTTGAGCTGTCGTTTTCTTTGAGAGTCAAATACCAGTTCACGTTTCAAAGCTCTCTTTTCATTTTCTCTGCCGACAATAGACAAAAACACAGGGTTTCGCTTGAGAAATACAGTCCAAATACACAGACATATGCGCTCATGTCACGCTATTTGCGTTGCGTTATCATGTCACACAGGGTGTCACGAGGTGGGATTGAAAGTAATTGTTTTTGTGGACACTTGCAATTTTTGCTACGCTGTCCTTAGTTTTTTATTGAATTGGCCATGAATTTACCTTCACTTTTCCGTAGTTTCGATATTGAACGCAGTGACGGCCGCTCCGCACCAACGCTCCATATTTCCGTGGCCGGCCAGTGACTATCCCCACTACGTGTCAATCCTTAGCCTACCCGTGATTGTTTGCGCCTTAACGATCGGATAAAGTGAAGAACAAGAAACATTCACTTTATTAAAAATATTTTCAGTACGCATACCCTTGAAATTCATCAAAAGTTGTACATAGGCGCGAGTTTCAGCGTCAGTTTTTAGCTTGTAAACCATATCGACGTTAATTCTGGATATCGCAGCCCTTTTATTACGTCATCACGTAATTCGAATTGGCCCTATAATTCGGTCGTGAATAAGTCAATGTCACCCCCACCACCAATAACATAATTATGTCTTTGAATCCTTTAATTTCAGTTAAAATCAGTGTCATGCACGGTTCAACTTGTGTGCAGTAGCACAATTTTGCATTCAGACAATGAGGGACAAAAGTGTTGACACACTTCCGTAAAATGGCCCCTTTTTGCATAGTGGATATACTTATCCTCTTCCCCTGTCTACCCCAACCCCTTCTCCCCCAAAATCAATGTTGAATTTTGGACCCTCAAGTCTTTTTTTCACGTCAGACAACATTGATTCGGGGGGTGAGGGGATTTACGGCGTTTAAAAAGAATGAAATAATAGATGAATTAAATGTTTGTTAAAAGCACCCGTTTTAAACAAGTGTGTCGACTACTTTTGTCCCTGATTGTCTCAAATGTGTATCTGTGTTTTCCGGCTAGATTTTTGACGCTGCTAAATTTTTGTGCGATGACGTTACTCTATGGGCCCAATTGTTTTTTTTAGAAACAACAATTTGCAAAGTTTCGTCCTGATTTGTAGTATATGTAGAGTAAAATGTACGAAGCGTATGTCATTACTTAATCTTGTACTCCCTCGCGCGTTCCTGATACCCTGTGGGGTCGAGAGGAAATCATTTGTGTTGTGATCAATGCCGTTGCAGCGGATGTAATGTTTTCACAAGTATTATCAATAGTGGGAAAAGGATGGAAACACTAAGGTACAATGAAAATTGTTCTGGTAAATGGTCAACTTAAGCGAATGAAGTACTGCAGGGTGACGGAGGGGACATGCATTTTTTTTGACATTGACCTGTGCCATTAGTGAAAGGACGTGAACAATGTACAGGTTATGAACCTCATAAATGATGGGCCAGCCGCTTGTGCTATGCCCTATATATGGTTAGACCAGGTTAGGAATGTACTTTTGTAATGATTTTAGATGACCGCCTGCCATTTATTCAGTGGCATGATTTTTTATTGATGTTGGATGGACAACTCTATTTCATTTCCCAGCTCGTAAATCACAGAATACCAAAGAAATTGTTTCCAAGATAGACACACACCAGTTTGCATCATCGCCAAAACAGCAATTACTTTGGCCCAGAAGTTCACTTGATGACAAGGAAAGCGGGATGACATGTGATCGATGACGGCCGTGCGCTGGAAAATTTTCCTTTTTTATGCGCTAATTCCTCGCAAAAGGCAAAAGAAGATTCCGCTATGTAGAAAGTACTTCGCAATACGTATTCTTGGCGAGAAAAATTCCAGCGATGTTGTGCAAATTAGAAGTTTCAACGGTTAACCACGAGAATACATATGGACATTAAGAGGTCATAACAGACTAATGTTACTTTCCGTTTGCCGAAACGTGGTTAACCGTTGTAACACGAAGGAAGCAGTGTTTTCCTCAGTTTGAGCTGTCGTTTTCTTTGAGAGTCAAATACCAGTTCACGTTTCAAAGCTCTCTTTTCATTTTCTCTGCCGACAATAGACAAAAACACAGGGTTTCGCTTGAGAAATACAGTCCAAATACACAGACATATGCGCTCATGTCACGCTATTTGCGTTGCGTTATCATGTCACACAGGGTGTCACGAGGTGGGATTGAAAGTAATTGTTTTTGTGGACACTTGCAATTTTTGCTACGCTGTCCTTAGTTTTTTATTGAATTGGCCATGAATTTACCTTCACTTTTCCGTAGTTTCGATATTGAACGCAGTGACGGCCGCTCCGCACCAACGCTCCATATTTCCGTGGCCGGCCAGTGACTATCCCCACTACGTGTCAATCCTTAGCCTACCCGTGATTGTTTGCGCCTTAACGATCGGATAAAGTGAAGAACAAGAAACATTCACTTTATTAAAAATATTTTCAGTACGCATACCCTTGAAATTCATCAAAAGTTGTACATAGGCGCGAGTTTCAGCGTCAGTTTTTAGCTTGTAAACCATATCGACGTTAATTCTGGATATCGCAGCCCTTTTATTACGTCATCACGTAATTCGAATTGGCCCTATAATTCGGTCGTGAATAAGTCAATGTCACCCCCACCACCAATAACATAATTATGTCTTTGAATCCTTTAATTTCAGTTAAAATCAGTGTCATGCACGGTTCAACTTGTGTGCAGTAGCACAATTTTGCATTCAGACAATGAGGGACAAAAGTGTTGACACACTTCCGTAAAATGGCCCCTTTTTGCATAGTGGATATACTTATCCTCTTCCCCTGTCTACCCCAACCCCTTCTCCCCCAAAATCAATGTTGAATTTTGGACCCTCAAGTCTTTTTTTCACGTCAGACAACATTGATTCGGGGGGTGAGGGGATTTACGGCGTTTAAAAAGAATGAAATAATAGATGAATTAAATGTTTGTTAAAAGCACCCGTTTTAAACAAGTGTGTCGACTACTTTTGTCCCTGATTGTCTCAAATGTGTATCTGTGTTTTCCGGCTAGATTTTTGACGCTGCTAAATTTTTGTGCGATGACGTTACTCTATGGGCCCAATTGTTTTTTTTAGAAACAACAATTTGCAAAGTTTCGTCCTGATTTGTAGTATATGTAGAGTAAAATGTACGAAGCGTATGTCATTACTTAATCTTGTACTCCCTCGCGCGTTCCTGATACCCTGTGGGGTCGAGAGGAAATCATTTGTGTTGTGATCAATGCCGTTGCAGCGGATGTAATGTTTTCACAAGTATTATCAATAGTGGGAAAAGGATGGAAACACTAAGGTACAATGAAAATTGTTCTGGTAAATGGTCAACTTAAGCGAATGAAGTACTGCAGGGTGACGGAGGGGACATGCATTTTTTTTGACATTGACCTGTGCCATTAGTGAAAGGACGTGAACAATGTACAGGTTATGAACCTCATAAATGATGGGCCAGCCGCTTGTGCTATGCCCTATATATGGTTAGACCAGGTTAGGAATGTACTTTTGTAATGATTTTAGATGACCGCCTGCCATTTATTCAGTGGCATGATTTTTTATTGATGTTGGATGGACAACTCTATTTCATTTCCCAGCTCGTAAATCACAGAATACCAAAGAAATTGTTTCCAAGATAGACACACACCAGTTTGCATCATCGCCAAAACAGCAATTACTTTGGCCCAGAAGTTCACTTGATGACAAGGAAAGCGGGATGACATGTGATCGATGACGGCCGTGCGCTGGAAAATTTTCCTTTTTTATGCGCTAATTCCTCGCAAAAGGCAAAAGAAGATTCCGCTATGTAGAAAGTACTTCGCAATACGTATTCTTGGCGAGAAAAATTCCAGCGATGTTGTGCAAATTAGAAGTTTCAACGGTTAACCACGAGAATACATATGGACATTAAGAGGTCATAACAGACTAATGTTACTTTCCGTTTGCCGAAACGTGGTTAACCGTTGTAACACGAAGGAAGCAGTGTTTTCCTCAGTTTGAGCTGTCGTTTTCTTTGAGAGTCAAATACCAGTTCACGTTTCAAAGCTCTCTTTTCATTTTCTCTGCCGACAATAGACAAAAACACAGGGTTTCGCTTGAGAAATACAGTCCAAATACACAGACATATGCGCTCATGTCACGCTATTTGCGTTGCGTTATCATGTCACACAGGGTGTCACGAGGTGGGATTGAAAGTAATTGTTTTTGTGGACACTTGCAATTTTTGCTACGCTGTCCTTAGTTTTTTATTGAATTGGCCATGAATTTACCTTCACTTTTCCGTAGTTTCGATATTGAACGCAGTGACGGCCGCTCCGCACCAACGCTCCATATTTCCGTGGCCGGCCAGTGACTATCCCCACTACGTGTCAATCCTTAGCCTACCCGTGATTGTTTGCGCCTTAACGATCGGATAAAGTGAAGAACAAGAAACATTCACTTTATTAAAAATATTTTCAGTACGCATACCCTTGAAATTCATCAAAAGTTGTACATAGGCGCGAGTTTCAGCGTCAGTTTTTAGCTTGTAAACCATATCGACGTTAATTCTGGATATCGCAGCCCTTTTATTACGTCATCACGTAATTCGAATTGGCCCTATAATTCGGTCGTGAATAAGTCAATGTCACCCCCACCACCAATAACATAATTATGTCTTTGAATCCTTTAATTTCAGTTAAAATCAGTGTCATGCACGGTTCAACTTGTGTGCAGTAGCACAATTTTGCATTCAGACAATGAGGGACAAAAGTGTTGACACACTTCCGTAAAATGGCCCCTTTTTGCATAGTGGATATACTTATCCTCTTCCCCTGTCTACCCCAACCCCTTCTCCCCCAAAATCAATGTTGAATTTTGGACCCTCAAGTCTTTTTTTCACGTCAGACAACATTGATTCGGGGGGTGAGGGGATTTACGGCGTTTAAAAAGAATGAAATAATAGATGAATTAAATGTTTGTTAAAAGCACCCGTTTTAAACAAGTGTGTCGACTACTTTTGTCCCTGATTGTCTCAAATGTGTATCTGTGTTTTCCGGCTAGATTTTTGACGCTGCTAAATTTTTGTGCGATGACGTTACTCTATGGGCCCAATTGTTTTTTTTAGAAACAACAATTTGCAAAGTTTCGTCCTGATTTGTAGTATATGTAGAGTAAAATGTACGAAGCGTATGTCATTACTTAATCTTGTACTCCCTCGCGCGTTCCTGATACCCTGTGGGGTCGAGAGGAAATCATTTGTGTTGTGATCAATGCCGTTGCAGCGGATGTAATGTTTTCACAAGTATTATCAATAGTGGGAAAAGGATGGAAACACTAAGGTACAATGAAAATTGTTCTGGTAAATGGTCAACTTAAGCGAATGAAGTACTGCAGGGTGACGGAGGGGACATGCATTTTTTTTGACATTGACCTGTGCCATTAGTGAAAGGACGTGAACAATGTACAGGTTATGAACCTCATAAATGATGGGCCAGCCGCTTGTGCTATGCCCTATATATGGTTAGACCAGGTTAGGAATGTACTTTTGTAATGATTTTAGATGACCGCCTGCCATTTATTCAGTGGCATGATTTTTTATTGATGTTGGATGGACAACTCTATTTCATTTCCCAGCTCGTAAATCACAGAATACCAAAGAAATTGTTTCCAAGATAGACACACACCAGTTTGCATCATCGCCAAAACAGCAATTACTTTGGCCCAGAAGTTCACTTGATGACAAGGAAAGCGGGATGACATGTGATCGATGACGGCCGTGCGCTGGAAAATTTTCCTTTTTTATGCGCTAATTCCTCGCAAAAGGCAAAAGAAGATTCCGCTATGTAGAAAGTACTTCGCAATACGTATTCTTGGCGAGAAAAATTCCAGCGATGTTGTGCAAATTAGAAGTTTCAACGGTTAACCACGAGAATACATATGGACATTAAGAGGTCATAACAGACTAATGTTACTTTCCGTTTGCCGAAACGTGGTTAACCGTTGTAACACGAAGGAAGCAGTGTTTTCCTCAGTTTGAGCTGTCGTTTTCTTTGAGAGTCAAATACCAGTTCACGTTTCAAAGCTCTCTTTTCATTTTCTCTGCCGACAATAGACAAAAACACAGGGTTTCGCTTGAGAAATACAGTCCAAATACACAGACATATGCGCTCATGTCACGCTATTTGCGTTGCGTTATCATGTCACACAGGGTGTCACGAGGTGGGATTGAAAGTAATTGTTTTTGTGGACACTTGCAATTTTTGCTACGCTGTCCTTAGTTTTTTATTGAATTGGCCATGAATTTACCTTCACTTTTCCGTAGTTTCGATATTGAACGCAGTGACGGCCGCTCCGCACCAACGCTCCATATTTCCGTGGCCGGCCAGTGACTATCCCCACTACGTGTCAATCCTTAGCCTACCCGTGATTGTTTGCGCCTTAACGATCGGATAAAGTGAAGAACAAGAAACATTCACTTTATTAAAAATATTTTCAGTACGCATACCCTTGAAATTCATCAAAAGTTGTACATAGGCGCGAGTTTCAGCGTCAGTTTTTAGCTTGTAAACCATATCGACGTTAATTCTGGATATCGCAGCCCTTTTATTACGTCATCACGTAATTCGAATTGGCCCTATAATTCGGTCGTGAATAAGTCAATGTCACCCCCACCACCAATAACATAATTATGTCTTTGAATCCTTTAATTTCAGTTAAAATCAGTGTCATGCACGGTTCAACTTGTGTGCAGTAGCACAATTTTGCATTCAGACAATGAGGGACAAAAGTGTTGACACACTTCCGTAAAATGGCCCCTTTTTGCATAGTGGATATACTTATCCTCTTCCCCTGTCTACCCCAACCCCTTCTCCCC
>BOPM01000779.1:69815-79815 GCA_022179025.1 Porites australiensis
AAAGTAAACTACTAGCTATTCACCTATAAGCATGTTTATGTGTATGTGTGCTCCTTCAAAGCGTGAGTATTGAATTACCACGGCTTGTTTCAGTTGTAGCCTTGTTGCTCTCTTTTTGTCAAAATGTTCCCGACCAATGATATTTGTTTTTTGATCGAATTTTCATTGAGGTATAAATTAACTGAATTTACCTAGTTGTGCTCGCTTTGTACGTACAAGTTACATCGGGTGCTTGCGATAAGGTTACCAGTAATTTTCCAATTTGATCCGTGCTCCTTGTAACGTAACAGTTGGGATTTCGCGGCGATCATTTACTTTTCGTGGAGTGTCAATTGTGGCAGTCAGGTGTTCAGGTCATTCATACTAGATACATCTCCGGCATACTTAATCGGATTGTCATGCTGTCCAATTTTTTACTTATTTTTTCGTTTTCTTTCTTTAAGAGTGCAAGGTGTTTGGTTTTATTGTTGTCTCTGTTTTCTTTCTTTTCTTTGTCAGAACTTTCTAACTTTCTTAATTCCAGCTTCCTCAGACAGCACCCTTGTCGCTATGCGCTACCTATTTGCAATGATCCCCAAGGCGAGCAGCGCATTAATCCCTGGGTAATTTCCTGGGGTCCCTTTGGCGTTCTGTTGCTATTTCGCCCTTTCTATCAGATTTTTTTGTCAGGATGTTAGTCAGCAGTGTCACGATAAACTTCATTTAAAATCATATCACGCACTCTCACTGCGTAACTGCGCTACGTTTGACTCATTGTGGCTCGTGTGTAAACAGTTTCAAATTACTATGACTGCAAATTGGCCGATTAACAAACAAATCACAAAGAAGTCACTCCTGTGTAATTCTTTATCCCACAACTATTAGTTGACTCAGTAAAAGAGTCTCTGATTTAAATTATGTATCGCCATTTATCGTTTCTGCTCAGATGATGTTTTACTGCCCAGCATCTTCTCGCAGTATTACGATCATAATTTCTAACCTCTAGTTCTAATCATAACTTAAATACAATATTGATGTACATTTAATTATAACCAGTTTCCCCAGATGCGTTTATAAAATGAACCATATATACAAAAACAGACGCGATAACAGAGAGGATTTAACATACTCACCATCTGGACATGCCTTACAATCAAACGGACTTTTCCCTGGAGCATTATTGTAATGGACAAAAGTCCCATTTTTGCAGTGAAGGCAGCTGTCATTTACAAAAGCCAGCTGGTCTGAGTAGAAACCTCCTGGAAGAAGAAAGGATAAAAAAATGGATCACTACCAAAGGAAATTAAGAAGTAAAAATAATATACAAGAAAACTTACTGGGATTTTTAACGGGAACCTAAACTCTCAAAAATATTGAACTGAGTTATGACAGCATATAATTTTATCAACTGCCCCGTGAACGAAAAAATTGAGCTCATGCAAACCTTGCAATTAAAGTTTAATTTATTACACACCTTTTGAGATGTATAGCTTTTCTTTTCTTTTTCCCAGGAGTTTAGGTCTGTTCACCGAGCCATAAAGAAAAGTATTGTGTCCAGTAACAAAATCTATCTACTAAACATGAGCTTCTGTCATGTAAACTTCACACACCCAAAAGGAGAAAGTATTAGGGTTGTTATGGGTGCAGGTGTCGCCGAGGCCTTGAAACTCTGAATCTGTTCGAAAGCGCATCCGTCTATTTCACTACCTCGTGTAGACGAAAAACTTGATAACTTTGTGTAAAGCTCAAATATAACTCCATGTTCAAGGCTAAATAAATCTCCTTTCTTTACTTAGCTAGCCACGTGGGGTGGCAAAAAGAAAAAGAAATTCGACAACCGGCTTGACTTGACAATGACGACGTCCAACGAAATGGACAATGTGTGTAAACCAAAAAAAAAAAACGAATATATCTCGCTTGTGTTTTTATCTGCCTTGTTTCCCTTTTCACACAAGAAAGTATACTTTTTGGATTTGACATTTTAGAATTGGATTTTAAAGCAAGTAGGCAGGTAGGCACATTATCAATCTTAAGTCATTTTTTGTTTATTTGTACGTTGGTTTTCTTGTTTGTTTGTTTGCTTGTTTTTTTTATTAAGAAAAACCTTATTATATCTTTGCTGACGTTATTGTTAACAAGGCAGCTATAGGCTCGAGAGTCGGGATAACTCAGCGTCGAAATTCAAAATGACCGTCTTGTGATGTTTTAATCCTTAATTTCACAATTCTTTCAAACAGAACGAAAAACGGCATTTCACTGCTACAATTCTTAGAAATAAAGTCAATTCTCTCGCCTTGAGGCCGCGTCGCTGTTAGTAACATCTCTCTTGTACCGAAATCTCCGGCAAAGATTACAGGCGATTGCCGACTAAAACATTTGAAGGATTCAGAAACACTTTTTATCGACCCTGACAACAAATTTGTACTGTTGTAACTCTCATTTTGATGGAAAAAGAGCGGGATCTTTCAACATTTAATAGCGGTAACATTGGTTTCTGTCTTTTAAAACATCTAATTTCTCTTTCTTCAGGTTATCGCTTTTCTTCTGTTGCGGCGTATCAATTGAAATTCCATCTTCTATAAGTTCGTCCAGTCCATCCAAATATTTTGTCAGCTAAAGTTGTTTCTACACCAAATCTAATTCTTAACACGTTAATGTATAAACCAAAGTTTTTAAAAGAAATTTCTCCTTGCTCCCCTGACTCGTGGCCTCGACGGTGTCCGCTTTAACGGGACATGACACCAATGAAAACGTGAGTACTTGGTGTTTTTTCCCTTTTTCCCCCCAATTTCTCCATGTGGGCAAAAGTGAATTTATAGGGGGAATCTTCGTTTGATCAGGACTGCAAGAATTTTTTTGTGTTTTATTTACTATCTTTTCCGTCATGTGTGTGTGTGTGTTTTGTGTAGCTGTGTGGCGTGTGTGTACGTGACCCTTAATAAAATCATTTGTTAATGACCTATGTAAGGCTGCCCCATCTTTTTAACCCTCAATGGTTATTATGGGCAGCCTATACTCTCTATATATTTAATAGCATTTTTTATATAATGTAAATCAATGTGGAGTACAAAATACAGTTGTTGTTGTTGTAAATAACACCATCAACGAAATTGGATTCTAAGGACGAGAAAAATGTATCTAATGGTGAAAAATGTCAACTTTTACACTAATAACGTCATAAGGTCATAAATGACATTTCATCACGTTAATCCGTTAAGCTGAAGAGGTACTAAAACTATGCGAAGTTTTTAGCGATAGCGTTAGCCTGTCTTGTTAGATTATCAGTGGGTAGACAAGTTGCAACGTAATTATAAACCTGGTTCCAGAAGTTGTTTTGTTTTTAGCGAGACAAGCAGCTAAAAAAAAGCCTACTGAGGTAACGCACATTAGTTTAGGCTACTGAAGCCTATTCACATGGTACAATCAAAACAATTAAACGTTTGCTTCATATTAGCTGGGGATTTGAGCAGGATGTTAGATTCATTTTGTAACTCGCAGTCAACAGTAGTCAGGTAATTTAAAAAGATAGCGGCCTCAATTATCGTGGATAAAAAGCAGTTCCAATACCTGAAACTGTTACTGTATTTATAATTACTAATATTATGATTATCCTATTTTAGTGGATCAACATCGTCAATGTTAGACTACCGGAACTGGATTTCTTTCCTGATACTTGCTTTCCAATCAGACCCAAAAAATGGCGAGGACTGTTCTTTAGTTTAAAAAATTGTAGACATCCGAAAGATCTCTCTGCTTTAAGTATTCTATTAAGAAAGAAAAACACTTCATCTGATACTCTATAAAGTTCGCGTTAAACAATGAGAGCAAAATGTCCATATCAAGGGAATCTCCACGATTTAAAGATGTATTGTCAGTTAGACTAACAATGAATTTACCTGCTGGACACTCTATGCATTTACTGTCTTCAGAGGAGGCATTAACGAACCACCCCAGTGAACATGGTAGTAATTTGTATTTTCCAAGACTTTGATTGGCAAATCCAGATTGTTTAAAAGCTGGTAGTAGTTGGTTTTTCAACCAAAAAGATGTAAAAGAGGAGATGTTGATATATTCAGAATCATCATGCCCTACACCGCTAAAGTGAAAAATAGGAAAAAAAAAAAGAGTAAGTAATCGCTATCTAGGGGCTAATAATGAAGACAAAAATAGCTGCACATAAAAATTCATATTTCTGATATCTTTGTTATCATACTAATTAACTCACAGATGAACTGTGTGGGTGAATCCTGCATCCCAGAATTTCATAATCCCAATTTTTCCTTCTTCCAAACTTCTATTGAAAAAGAGCGGTAGAGAGATGATAAGAATCGCTAAGTTTGCAAACGGAAAAAATATGCAACTGATACAATCAGGTCCCGAAGGAATTGTTGTGGAAGCTCGTACAGGTTTGTTTACTGTTTTTGAATCCGCGGAAGTTATTGTGCTTTGCAAATTTTCTCTTATCTGGACCCTTGTATGCAATATTAAGGGAAAAGGCGAATTTTACAGACAGACACGTACACGTTTTTAGCATTTTTGTAAATAAACTAATCCAGTTGTACTGTATTTGATGAGAGAAAACGGCAAAATAGCGAGGAAAAGGGAAAAAATGCAAAGCAAAGTTTCGCCGCACATGTATTGTCCCTGTGCACCATCGATGAGGCGGGGAAAATCAACCGTTTGCCTAGGTGAGTCTAGGTAGCAGGAAACTAAGGGCATTCTTTTTTGTATAGGGAGTTAAAAGATTATTAAACCTCTTTGCAACTATTTAGCTTGATAGTATCCCCTTTTTTAACAAAAGAGCAACTGAAATCTTAAGTTTTCCCTCTGAACAATAAAAGAGTTTAAAAATGTACTTATAGTAAATATTTGCTACATCGCAGTTATCCGCAGTATTAAACTCATCCCTTTATGGCTTTTGACTCATCACATTTGTTACGAAACTAGACGAGATATTTGTATTGCTTTCAACCCGCCATATAGTGATGACGAATGAAGAAAAGATTTAGCTTCACAAAAAAATACCGCCGTCCCTTCCTAGCTGTCAATGTCCACCTTTGTGATCCAGTTTCGACTTTCTTTTCGCTCCTTTCGACTAGTTGAGATCGCGGAAAAGGCCCTGACGAAACTGTAAAAAGGCGCTTTTTTCCTTCCAGTTTCAATTTTTTCTTCAATTTTGAGACTAAGACATTGTTGTGATATTCAACTACAAGTATAATTTACATTTGAAACATACTTACATTTTAGTCCTGAAATGGTCCTTAATGCCGTGGAAAGATCTAAGGCTAGCTGTCTTTATATTTGTTCGGATCATGTATCTTAAAGAAAAAGGACGAAACATTGATTATAATAGACCACCTCATTTCCACCATTTTGATTTGGTAGAATCGTACGTGTATCTCCAATGTAAAGTTTTCTCCTAAACAAATAATTTAATTTAATTTGAACTAATGTCAGGGCAGCACCAAAATAATCAAATGAAAAACATTTCATGCTAGAAAAAAAGGACAGGAAGGATAGACTTAAAAGGGAGTGCGAAAATTTACATCGCCTTCATTTTTTTTTTCAAGCCTGACGCATCTTCTCGATGGCAACTTTGACAACAGAAGTAGGACTGAGAAACGTGTTTCCCTCTACACTTCTTTCGTACTTCTAGCCGCTTCCTGCGTGCTTTACGATAGAACAGAGAAAAGGCAATGCTTCTTTATTTGTTAATTATGAAAAAGTAAAAATAAACCTTGATCCATCCCTAACATGCAATCACTTTATCTGATTTTGTGGTGATCGTTATAATTTGTGACGGCAAAAAAACAATGCGCAACACAGCGAAAGAAAGCAGGTATACATCTAAGTTGATGTACAGTAGCTGAAGTAGAAAAAGCTTTCGGGTTTTTTGAGTTGCTCACTCAATCATGAAGTCAATAAAAGCGTTCCGGAAAACAAGAGCTTATTCCAGAATTTTTATAGATAATATTGGAAACCGGGGATATATTCCAGAAATCATATATTAAAAAATAGAGTAAAAAACAAAGGAGAGGAAAAAAATCGTTTTCCTTTATTACAATACATCGAAAACCTACACTAATAGGTCATTTCTTTTTGGAACTGCAAATGCATGTGATCCAATAATCTCCAATGGGTTATCTGAAAGCATTCTGAAAACACAAACAAACAAATGTTGTTATTTAAAGGAAACGCGATAGCGACGAAAAAAATTATAAAGAAAAAATCCCAATGGTTTCAAACGTTTACATTTCACTTTGCTTGGCGTGCAAAACTCCACGCCGAATTTTAAGAGGTTGTCCGCGTAAGAACGGCTAACACAATTTTCCGACATTCTCCGATTTTCTAATATCTGATTCTATCCAAGAGCTTTGAGAGGCATATGAATGACTCAGTGTACTCGCACCTTTCTAGAAATAACCTGCTGTATGGCCTGTATGATTGTAGTCTGGTTTGCAAAAAAAGAAAATTCAACCGAAACTGCACCAAGTTGATCCGACCGATTTACAGTGTAGAACCAGTTGCTCTTTGATATTGCAACAATAATGTGGCAGGTCATATGTGACTATAACAAGACATGACCTTCTTCTTGCTAAACTGAAGGCATATAAAATCGATGATTTTAACTTGCAATTATTTAGAAAACCTTGCTAATCGAAAGCAGTATGTCCGCATAAACGGCGCCAACTCGACCATCCTTAGTGTTACACAATGGGTCCCTAAAGGAAGCATTCTTGGCCCCCTTTATTTCTTACTTTCATCAACCATATACCCTCAGCTATTGTTGATATCTTCGCTGATAATTACACCTTTTCGTTTAGTGTCAACTTTTTCCTGGGAACACTGACACTTCAGTCTCCCTTCAACAGGACATTGACAGTCCACTTGAAATCATATTGGAAATTAAAATCACCGAGAAATTTGGCTCGAAGATACTGATCATCAACCTGAAAAAAAGGCAAGACTGAGACTATAAAGAATCAACCGTCAAGAAAGGGAAGTAAATATCTCTGTTAAAGGGCGTTTTCGGATAAGTACCGAGATCTAGACCTAAATCAAACTGAGCCTTATACATCATACATGTATTTTGATACAACTTAAGAGAAAGCAGCAAGAAGAGTTAACCTTTTAAGGTCAATTCGCCCGTCTGTCGATCAAAAATGCGCTAAAACAATCTATACGACTATGATTCTACCAACGTTCACATGCTGCGTCACTTGGTCTTGGTTGGTCAGACACCCGAAAAAGTCCCATAAAGAACATTGAACAAAGAAGTTTAACAATCATTGGAAACAAGGGTCTTAGAAGTTCCTTTAATAGAAATCAAAGGGCAAAATCGGGCAGCTGGTCTTTGCATGTCTTCAAAATAACGTTTTCTCCCTCTTTAAGTCGTATTTCGAAAGATTCGATCATTCTGTTTACAAGAAACAACGGTTTTCAAGTAAAATTGTCTAAAGTAGGCTTCGAATTTGGGGTAAAGAGTTTTTACTATCAAAAAGCCGGGCTTTTTAATAAGGTCCCAATTGGACTTCGATCCTTAACTTCGAGACTTTCATTTAAGGGCACTCTGACCTATTTTTCGCGTTGCTAAGGGAAAGCATTTTTACTTGTGGTACACGCACATAGAGTGATTTGGGGGGGGTACTAAAAGGAATATTTTTGCTCCTAGGTAAATTATTTCAAGTTTTGAAAAAGTGGCTGCTGCATTTCATCGTGGGGTAGAATTCAGTAATTAATTTGGTGTGATCGAAATGAAAATACATCGTAAACGGACAAAATTACAAAGGAAGAGTTTGAAAAAATGCTAACTTACCCCTCTGAGAAAAAATGACACCTTCAAGCAACGAAACTTTGCGCGGGAGCTGTGCTCGCTCGGGTAGGAATCAGAACTGAGGGAGCAGGGTTTTTTTTAGAGACTTTTAAGGTAGTTGTGTCAAAGTTTAATTGAAGAAATTACCCGTTTTGAGTAGGAAATTATGTCACTGTAAACATCTCAATTTAAGTTTTACTATAATTGTTTTAGTGCATTTTTGAGAGAATAAATTAGGCCGGTAAAACGCTTCCCCCCCTCCCCGCCCTCCCAACAAAATTCGAGATTCAACTCCTTGTTTGAATTTTATTTTCATGTGCTCAGTAGATATTAATTGCGTGGACTAGCTGGTTCATGATGCGGTAAGATTATCACGAATTGTTCTCAGTAAGACCTGTAGGTTATGCAAATCAAAGTTCTAAAAAAATAAATTCAAGGTTCTTTTCTTTCGTTATTGTAAGCTTATGTATTTTTTCATTCAAAGTCGTTGCCTCGGCAGAAGTAACCATAGTAAATAAATTTTGGAAATCATTAATTTCAAGCAACTAGTCCACGCAATTAATATCGGCTGAGCACATGAAAATATAATTCAAACTACACAAAAACGTTTCTCCAATAAAATTCAGTAAGAAAAAACCTTATCAATAAGTAAAAAAGGAGCGATCAAAATTCGTCCTCTCTCTCTTTTTCCCGCACGCCCCTCGCACTCCGCGTTCTGATTAACTGAAATGAGCATACGTCAAAGGGAACAACTCCATGTTTCCAAAAAATTCGCGGTTTTTGTTTCACGTTCTGTCTAGCGTCAAAAAAATAAAAATATGTATTTATTTTAAAGAAGTCTATTCAATCAAACAAATTATCACTGTTTCAGCCCTTCAGACCGGACAGCCCGCCTCAGCGGGTGACCCCACCTATCATGTAAACGTGTTCATACAGGAGCCCATAACCTGGAGAGAGCAACTCCCACAGTAGGCCTATGTCACGGCGTTTTTACTGACCGGTTTATTTTTAGACACATTTCAGCGCAACTTTTCTTGCGAAAATGGAATATCCACCACGCTATGAACGCATTCGAAGTATTAAGATATCAAAAAGGAAAACGTAGCGTCATTAACTGAAAAGGCAAAAATTATATCATTTTTAAGTCTGTAGGTTTTGCTGACTAGTTTGTGGGACTTAAAAGATATTCTAAATTCGCGCCAAAACCGTTCTGAAAATAAACTGGTCTGTGAAATCGCCGTGGAAGTTGCTCGTTCCAGGAAATGGGCTCCTGGTTCAAATTAACATGAGATATTACATGGACAGGGGGTTTATCCCACTTAAGCGGGTTACCTCACCTACCGAAGTCCTCCACCTCGCTGTAAACAGGCCCTATTATTGCCAACATTTTGGAATAAGGTGTATTACTTCATCATAAAAAATTTAGATTGC
This sequence comes from Porites australiensis, assembly GCA_022179025.1. Lineage (NCBI taxonomy): Eukaryota > Metazoa > Cnidaria > Anthozoa > Scleractinia > Poritidae > Porites > Porites australiensis. The sequence continues at coordinate 79,039 of BOPM01000779.1, forward strand.
CCGTAACCTTTATTACCCGAATAATCTGCAAAGGATGACCCATGATTCAAAAACCAAATAAAAAGTAGCGGTAAGTGATGTAATTATAAACGTCGCTATGCAAAATGAATTCGGCATCTACAAACTTTGTTAAGCAATCAATTGGGCATGAAGATAGGCTGAATTTCCACCGCTATATTCTCGGGGTCCGATCTTCCTCCTCCCCGGGGAAGGACGGCTGAATCAAAGCGTGAGTGGCTGATCATTGATCATTTCTTTAACGTAAATTTAACGAAACAGAAACATGTTTTAGTGCTTGTCTGAAAAGTCATTTTCTATATTGTTCTCAATTTGTTAATACCACCGCAATACATAAAGCGGCTCATAAAGCGGCGTTTATTAATTTTTCTGCTCTAAAATGTGGCGTTTAATCAACTAAATACGCCGAAAATGGAAAATATTATCAGACACCGAACGCATGTGGTTGTTTTCGCCTCTTCGTTCCCTTGATCTTATCAGCAACGCCTACTGTTATACGTTATTTCCATTGATCTTGCATTAGCGAACTAAGGGTTGGACTTTACAGTCATCACTTTCACGATAGATTTTAACGACGCATGGTGCAAACTGGAAAATAATTGACTATCTCTGGTTGGCAAAATTACCAACATATCCTTAGAATATACTTGCATCTCTAACTCTCGATCTTTTCATTTAGCTCAATGAATGAGTTTTTAGGCCTGTTTGCGAAATTACGTTTTCCTTAAATCACCCTCCCCTCCCCCCTACCTAGATTGG
>BOPM01000779.1:81700-101748 GCA_022179025.1 Porites australiensis
CAAAGCTTATCATTTTCTTAAAATATTAGCGAATTGTGTGGCTAGCATGCTATTTCACTGTTTTTATTATTCTTAAAACTACATTTCAAAATATTTCAAAAACGCTCTCATAGAATTTGTTCAAACTATGCCATAATGGAGGCAATTATAGCAGGTACATACTCCCTTAAGCGATTTCTTCAAAAAACTCCTGGAACAGAGAAACACAAAGATAAATGAAAAACGTGATGGCGTCATTACGTTGCCATGGCGACTCTGATTGCAATAAAACCCAGATCATAAGAAATTTTCATCTTTATATAATACAGTTGTGGTAACCTTTTTTCCATATCTTTACTCATGCCGACGTAGTTAATGCTCAAAGTTGGGAGGTATCAACCCCAAAAAATCCAGTCGAGCCACCTTAAGTCCCCCAGTTCCCCGGCTCCGCTGTCTTTGTACTGAAAGCAGCGTCAAACGTCAATTTGTATTAAACACGTATCACCAAGGTCCCCCCAAAATCGTATTCCCCGCCTTTCGTCTTTCGAGACTCCATTTGTCAAATACGGACGCCTGTTAAGAAAAAATCTTCAATGGTGGGATTATTTTGACTACATATAATACTAGGTCACTAGGATATACTGGGGCCACAACATGGGCTACTTAATTATCAACTCACAACAGGACTATTCCGCTTCGTGAAGCAAACTTTGGAATTGCACCATCCTCGGGTGGAGGCCTTCAAATAAATTGACAACTTCGTCCAGATCGATAGGCATATCGTACTTGATATGCATGATAGCCAGTGAGGGTCAGTAAGCTACTCGGGTTAGTGCCATCTGTAATTCAGGAAGGCCAAATCACCACTCAGCAGCTAACTGACTTAGTAGATCTATACAAAGATGATCTACCTTCGCCAAAGCTCTTCTTTGCCGAATTTGAGCGTTGGAAGATGAAGGTGCAAGCTAGGATAATTACGGCTGATTCATGCGCTGCGTCCTTGAAAGCATGCGGTCCTGATGATCCCTAACCTGTACATTCTTCTCAAGATTGCGACTACTCTTCTCGTGATATCGTACGAGTGAAAGCGTTCAATCAGCACAATGAGAAGGCTAAACAATTACATGAGATGTACCATGGACGAGAGTAGGCTTTCCCCACTGGCTATTATGCATATCAAGTACGAACAGAGCGGAGCGGGGTAACTGGTGGGCTTACGCTTTTGTTCCGAGATACCTTGCAGCACCCGTCGAGTTTTGTAAAACGTTTCGTGTACTTAGCCGGTATGTATCACTAACTGTGAATGTTCCAAGGCAAACGGAAATATTGCTGTTATGACTAAAAATACCTGTTATTTTAGACTTGATCGAGTTTGAAATATTCACGTGGAGACTACTGAAAATAGCATTTTCTGTTTTCTAGATTACCAAATTTTCTGGGGGAGCAATTGCCCCAAGAAACCCCTATAGTCCGGGGCCATGTGTAATCCCGTGGGCATTTCATGAACATTTTAGTTTCTTTGAAGAAATCTATAGTTTAAGAGGTGTTGAATCGTAAAAAAGTTGTCTGCAATTTTTTCAAAGTCATTTAAGATTAATTTATGCAAATTAGATTTTTGACCCGCAAAACACCGGGCACTAGAGTCGGGCTTTGTTATACATGTCCCAAAATGCTCCCATAATGCACAAAACTGTGCATACGATCGCTTTTAAGTCTGTTCTATCATGTAAAGCCTCTGCAATCCCTTTTCCACAGTTTTAGAAAAATAACAAAAGTCGAGTGTCATTGCTGTACAAATGTTAATGTTCCTTTAAAGAATGCTTAATTACAAAGCATAAATGATTTAGCATTAAGCAAAGCATTTCCTTGTCCAATAGTACTTAAATATCATGGTCTGAGTTCCAACCTAGCAGATGGGCCTATATATGAAGGTCCTCGTCGTCACTAATATCCCCTGTTATATGCTCAACTGTATCAGTGTTACAGCTCCTGTACGTACATTTCACTTCGCATGAACCACACATATCAGTGCATTTTAGGTTGTGCTTCCTGCACGTACAGCTCATTGTGATGCAGATTCCTTTGCATCCACACTTGATCAACTGCAGTACGGCCTTCGGTGCAGGTGGGAGTGTGGTTGGAACCGGCTGCAGTCTATCCCCATCTTGTTGCCATCCGTGTAATATCGGGCTAGGAATGCTGGGATTTGGGTTGTCGCAAGACTTCCAAACCAATGCAACGAGATTAGCACGTCTTGTCATCTGGTGTAGAGCCGCTTTAGTAGGGGGAAGCTGTTCATCTACGTGTTGTTTCTTGCTAAAGAGCAGCCATCGGACCTCTCCTATGGTTCTTAGCTGTGTCGATGGGATGTACAACTGGCAGACAAAGCGCTCTAGCGTCATGTATATATCATCTGGGATGGTGTCAGTGGTTCCCAGGCTGGAAAATCCATCGAGTACTGATCGTTCGGCTTTCTTTAGTGTATTCCAACAAGACACTTTGCTTTTTCCACTGATAGTGCCTGTCTGATCACAACCTGAAAAAGCGTGAAAGCCAGGTAAAGCCTTCACAAGTTCTTCTCCTACCGCCTCGTAGAATGGGCCTAGTGGAATACTTCTTCGTTTTCTTCCTGTTCCAACAATGACTTTAGTGTCTGGACAAAGTCTCTTGTAAACCCAGAGCGTCAGAACAAGTACGTCTGTATCTGGACTCTGAATGGTTATGGACGTTGCTCCTCTCTGTGTGGCGTCTAGAGCATGTAAGAGCATACGAGTATCTGCTTCCTCCTGCTCACTCCTTAAATGCTGAATCGGTAGGCTATTAGAAGCCATACAGTCAGCTTTAGAGGTTACTACATACGTCGTCTGCGAGTCTTTCTTGCACTCGATAAGTTGTGCTGCAAGGAAGATAGCCAATGTCTCCTTATTCCGGCTACAGCTCAAAAAATCCTTCATCGTGATTTTGTCAATAACCGCATCCACAGTAATCTTGTATACCACTGCTCTGCTTGTGCCCGTTCGTTTCTGGCGCGTTCCTTCTTTTAAAGAGTTTGGGATATCGTAACGGTCAAATACAACATGCACCTCGATGGCACCTTCAGACTTAGAATCAATCACTTCTGTGAAATGGCTTGCTAGGTCACGCCCATTTCTAACCCACGGTGGCTTTCCCATTGCCTGAACGACGGCCATGGCATCAATAATGACCACTTGCCTACTGGAGGGATCTGCAGAGTGAGGTGGTACTGTAGACGTTTGTGGTTGCTGTTGGGCCGGTAAAAGGCTTTCTAGGATGTTCATCAGCTTCCTCTCGATAGCGCAGTGTCGCGAACTGCCATCAGGCAAGAAGAGTGCCCTTGGATACTCGGCTAACTCAAAGGTACTGATGGTTTCCTTTATGTCAAGATCAGGCCTTGAGAGACTGACGAATAAGAAGCGTGCGAAGAGAGCTCTATCATCCTTTAAGGGTGCGACGCCACAAGTTGTCTTGTTTTTGTTTTTTTGCGAAGCAGACTTCCATGACTTCAGATTTGCCTTTTTCATGGGGCTCCAAACACTTAACTTGGCCTCGACGATTCTCTCTTGAGCAAATGTCTCAAACAACGCTTGGCCGATCTTGTCTTGTGTTAGGACTTCCTCCTTGATGTCATTTGGCATTACTGCTTTCGTGATGATGTTCACCAGATGACGTTCCTCTGTCGCGAAAGGGTCACTCACTTTGAGAACATCCTTCAGCTTCTGTACATATAGCGATTTGTTATCGCATCGCTTAAATCGTGATGATGCGGTGATGAAGCTCTTTGTACCCCCACCATGTGCTCAGCTTGCGTCGCAAGTCCACTTAGTTCTGGCGCCACAAGGAACCATCTCGCCATGGCTGCTGGTTGCTGTGTTAGACCTTTCAGCCCTCCCCGAATCTTCATCAACTTGTTGACGTGTTCTATAGCGTGGTCCGGTCCAATTGCACAGAAAGGGATCTCATTCTTGTTTACACAAAAGTTTCCTTGGATGAATTCATGGTGAATATCGGGATCATCGATCTTTAACCTGTGCATCTGCGCTAGATATAGTGGCACCATTCGCGCATAGTTCAGCCTGTCGTGAGCAAAGAAATACTTTGCCAAAGCCTTGAGAGATTCAAGGCGAAGGTTCCAGTCTCCGTCTCTTGATGCGCGTATGAACATCAGGATACACATCACAAACTTCATGTAGTCCCGGGCAAACTTGAATAATGGACACTGACACTCCATGACCTCATCAAATCTCAATAGCCTCTCTTGAAGGTCGTCGGTTTCCATCGCCGTTACAAGGTCTTTGTGTTTCGTCCCTATCTCACTGTATCGACCTTCCTTGCAGATGGTGTTCATTGCAACGGATGCTTGTATTACACTATCGTATACAGTCTTGTGCTCGGCATTACTTTTAGCAGAGTACGTTATGCTGTGAGCTGTGAGAGCGCGCTTCATATGATTTCCTTCAAGAATCTGTCGCATTGTGGTTGAACCATACAGCCCAGCCTCTATCCATCCCTCGTCAAAGCCACTGCCATCGATTGATGACCCAAGAGCGCGCAAAGAAGCCATTATCGTGTGCATCTCGCCAATTCGGAAAACCAGGTGGTCTAGGTCTGGGACCTTGTGCATCTGAAGTTTCACAGCCTTCTCATATAGTTGGAGGTCAAACGTAATGACAGTCTTGTGGTTTTCTCCCATAACCACAGCCGTGATCGTCTGTGCCTGCATTAGTACTGTGAGCATCGTGCTCCGCTCATGCGCCGGAGCCGCTAGAAGAGGCATCATGGAAACGGTGGTCAGCTGATGGGTCAAAGACAACACTTGACAATTGTATGGAGCCCACGTGGGGATTTTGACTTGCTCCAGCCGAGACCTGATGATTGAGTTGCCTACCGAGCCACGCCAAGTCATTTTGCTCCGCTTTCTTGGTGACATCACTAGATGGTGTAGTATCTAATGTGTAGCCGGAGCACTTTGGTTGCGCATTCTTAGGGATATAACACTGTAATATTTCTGTGTCAGGTATTGACTCTTGTGTCGCATCAATTTCCAGTATAGTTTCAGGATCCTTAGTACGTTTTCGCTGGAACACAACCATCGCGGTTGCATGAAGTGTATTCTTTCCGTCGGGGGTGTCCTCTGAGAAATCGGAATTGTCAACACTGAAAAAATAAACTGGCCCTTACAGAGTTTTGGGGGTATAAAGATGTTGTGCTCACTGGAGTTGCTCAGAACAGCCTGCGCAAGCTGAGTTTCTATGGGTAGAATCCTCGCATAATTAACTGAAACGCCCAACTCATGTAGAACATCAATTACTGATTTACTTCTCATTTGTCGGTGAGCAAGGAGGCCAACCCCGACTTGCAATGGGTACTCGCGCTGGTGACGAAACGTTTTCCTTTCTTCATCTAATTGAGGCACGTATCTGACTTGCCTATCAGTCTTGGTTTGATACATAACCTGCTGCGCAAGGAGAACTGACTGTCTGTTGACATCTTCCGCTCGCTGCTCCGTTTTCAGTTCAGAAACCACGCCCGAAAGTATCCACTTGAGCAATGTAAAGAGCTTGGTAGGGACAATATCTTGTGCATCTATGTCGAGCGTACCTTTGAAGTGCCAAGTATTTGCCTCCTGGATTTCTTTCCGAATTATCTTTGAGCAGTCATAAAGGACTTCAAGCTCGCTATTAATGTGCGATGACTGTTTAACGGCTTTCTCTATGGCGGCGATCTTAGCAGCAGATAGGCAAAAGCGATCGGACTCGTTTCGTGGATATACACTTACGAACTCGATACCATCAACGTTCTCTGCTAACAGCTGCCTCACAGATTTTCTACTAGGAAACCAGTTGCACAGATGATCTTGTAAGATATTCGTGTACACCTTTTGAGCGTCTTCCAGACTCAGTATCTTTCCTTTTTTAGGAAGCTCTTGGATGAGATGCAGGAATTCTATATCAGCAGCAACTTTGTTTTATTGCTCAGAATCTTGGTCGTCAGCTCTAGCCTTATCCTCAGGCGTCATGGCGCGTATCAAGTGTTTCATCCAGCAGGCACGATGATAATGCACATCTTTCGGCAAAGCATCTTTTGGTTCTATTGTGCTGGTTAAATAAACTTTGTACAAGTCATTGTGGGAGTTTTTAACGAACTCTGAAAGTTGCTTTCTCCTTTTCTCAGTTTGTATTACATGAACGTCCTGCTTATCGTCGTGTGACGGGCAAAAGAAACATAACTTCTCATTGAAGGTAGCTGTGGATGAACGTAGAATCCGCTTTGAAGTTTGTTCTGTTAAACCATGGAAAACGACGGGTGTAGAAGAGCCTGTCTGCGAAGCAAAAGACGGCCTTCCAGGAGGACGTGAAAGGATTGAAGTATTTTGTGACGAAGCTACTTTCTCGAATCTCGCTTCAGCACGTTTCAGCATAGCAGAATTTACAAGTCGTTTCCTGCATCTTGCGTGGAAAGAAGCATTATTCTGTCTTAATTCTTCTGCCGATACCCCCTCCAGTAATCTACTGATGGTAGCAAACTCATTTTCACCGTACGCAGTTCTAGAATACGCGAAGTGCAAAACACTTGCATAAGCTTCTTCACTCACACTCTGAACAAGTGACTCCCAAGTTTCTTCCTGGCAAATAATACATTTACCAAAGTCAGGCTTCTCCTCAACTCGCCTTTTTTTCGAAGGAATCTCCATGCTCGAAAAACATTAGTCTTCTCCTTGCGAAAATATAACACACTTCTGTTTTATATTTCTGGAATCATCTGTTGTCATTACAATGAAGAGTGTGTGAAGAATAAAAAATGTTTTAAAAATGCGCACGAGTGGTAGCCTCTCTAATTACGCTTATTGTTAGGTTTCCAAAACCCGTGATCTGAGTCTATTTCTTGTCATGCAGCCATTCTTTGCAGCCGTCATTCATGGAAATTCTTATTCACAAATAAACGCGTTTCAAGCAACAAGCGAACATAATTGTATAAATATTTTCTAGGCCCTAAACAAAGTATACACCTAATTTATTTTAATGATTGTATTGTTTTATTGTCGCAAGGTGATAATAATAAATGAATAAAACTTCATATCTTCTCGGGAAATTGGAAACACAGACGCCCTACTCGAGACAGCACCCTTAGAAATGGGCTCACTTCATTAAAGACCAAAGAAGAATTATAAGTTAGACTAGACATTTCTGGATAATTTCAAAGCCAAATAATAACAATGCATTGATTTCCAGATAATTCGTGTACACAGTAGTAATCGTCAGGTAAATACGCTTTCGCACAGTAATACCAAACAAGAAAGGAAGAATAACCTGCATAACCAAATAAGATGTTGAGTTGTAAACCACAGGAAGACCATCAAAACGCATGCTTTGTCTTACTAGATTCAGACAGGATTATAATTATTTATTATCTGGAGTCGAAGAATCGACCAAAAAATTTAAAAAAAAACTTTAAAACGGTCCAGAATTAGACTCTTAAATTCAATGGGGATTCATTTAAGATATGTAGTAAATAACTGGAGTAAAACTATTGACCAAGTAAAGAACAAGTGTTGCTAAAATAAAACCTCGTGTTATTATCCTTTTAACATCCGTTCTATTCGCTTAGTCCTTGAAACAGTCAAAATGTGATTTCACTTCAATTTTAAATGTATTTTAGTCAATTCAACAAGTTCCGAATCATACTAAAGACATTTTCTTGTCAGTCCTCAGCTGTAAAATGACGTCATATCTAATTTGCATGAAACAGGCCTACATAGCTTCCAAAAAATTGCAGACAACGCTTTGTCGATTCAATACCATTTACACTATAAGTTTCCGTAAAGAAACTAAAATGTTCATAAAATGCCCACGAGAATGATTTTTCCGACACATGGCCCCGGACTAATAGAGGCTCGCGCCTTTGGCGCTCGCAGTATTTCCCGCTGTTAAGGAATTTTCGTATCAGTACGAACACCCCTTCTCAAACCCCAGCTACGCGCCTGTCTGTATATGTGACACTCGACCCTGGCACTTCCTCCGTTGTCGCTTCTCCGTTTTGTTTGGTTGAACTTTGTCTTGCCATTTTCCGGGCAGTGTTCACAGGATTTCTTGTTTTCTCGTTGTCGCGAGCGAAAGAGGTTTTTTATGCCTCTCCAGGAATTTGTCGGTTCAGTTCAGTTCAAAACAAGGAAGAACCTCCGGCTCACTTTAAAAAACCCTTTTGTTTGTTTTTAACCCTTTAAAAGGTGACAATGGAAGAAAACCTTTTTTGCAGTTGTTTTGTTAGAATTTGACGATAGTTGTCACGTAGATGCGAAACAATATCGCTTAGCCTCGTTTTCAACTCGCAATAGCCCATTTTCGAGTTCGCTATGACCGCTGAATTAAAGAAGCCGGAAGACGCATTTTTTACAGCCTTAGCCTCAATCTGAGAAAATATATTCACAAATTCCAATGAGAAAACGACCTGTTTATTACTCTGTCCATTGTGTATATTCAAATTTCAAACACTTACTTGCCAGAATTTCTGAATATTTTACTTTACGTCGAGGCTAACCCTGTATGAATGTGTCGTTAATATTTGTATTCAGCGGCGATTTTTAATTCAAAACTGGACTATTCCACACTAAATACCTCGCTTCGTTAACCAATCAGAATGCGAGATTTTACTCCATTATGCGATTCTATCCAGTACCCGTCTAGGCTCGTATGTTTGAGGCATGTCACTCGTATGTAGTTATAGCTGAGCTTAAGTAACGAATACGTTGACCTTCCCCACGTTACAAATAACAGCTGGAAGTTAATACGTTCTCGCTTTAAGCGATCTGACTCAATAACTTTACCCTGCAAGAGTAAAAATACAAAAACAAACAAACTTCCGGTTGTTATTCATGACGGCCAGGATAGCAGCGTTCTCGTTGCTTAGGCTCGCTACCCGTTTACATCCTTTTGCTAAATGGGAACATGTAACTCGTAGTACTCACGTAGTGTGTAAATATACGTCATGTTCCTTAACAACAAAGAAATAAAAAATTGAACTTACAAATAATCCAGGTCAGAGAGACTTGAGAATATGTCAGGTGGTAGCAGTTCAATTTTGTTGTTGGAGAGGGACCTGCTCAAATAAGTGGTTTTAATGTATTTTAGACAACATTAATTCAACTAAGCCCTATGCATTGTGTGTACATTTTGGTGGCCGTAGCATCAAGCGGTTCTGAAATTATAGAGGGGGACCTCCGGAGGGCCTCCCGGTCGCAGGAAGCAAAACAAAGCCCGGTCTGAACAGAACATAACATAACATAGCTTTATTATTTAAATAGCGCAAAATACATTGGTATATGATCTAATGCGCTTTACATTACAACAGGGTTAAAGTTATTTTTCACGGGGAAATAAAAGTGCTAAAGCGTTTTTGAAGAACAAAAATAGAAGAAGGAAGAAAGAGTGAAGGCTTCCTTGTAATCTTGCGATTTTCAAGTTCAGAGAAAAGGTTGTGACGCCTCTTATAAACAGAGTTCGTCAAAATTTCACTCGACTTCATAATAATAATTAACAACAAAAAATCTTTATCCCTATTCAGACCGATCATTTTTTTCGCCTTCCTGAGACTTGAAAAGCCACTCATGCTATAACTTAAGAACCGCTCGTGCTACGGTACCCGTGATACAAAGAATGATGAACTCATCATTTCCAACTTCTAGGCCTAACTTGAATATACGTAGTCCAAAGAGAGGATTGTAAATGACCAAAAAATGCCCTAAAATATTTGTGAGACCGCGGGATGTCTTTGTGCCCGGTTAAAGAACGGTAACCAATCCTGGGTAGTGCAGTGTTGAACACTGGCGGCCAATTAGGGTCATAACATGAACTCAGACACTATCCTTGTATTAATTGCTGAAGATCACAGCATCAAACATCGCATCATGGAGGACATCTCTATTGAACAAAGAAAATCCTTTTTGAATAGGGAAACGGGACTGGAACTCCAGGCCATTTACAAAATATTATCATTCTCTCCTGACTACGTAACAACAAAGTTAAGTAGCCGTACCTCAGTATTTTCCTCATTTTAATTCGAATTTTAAAATTTGCTTTTGCTCTGAGCTTTGGAATTTTTTATACATGCTTGCAAGAGATAATGATTCTCTCATAATGGTTGTGTATAGGCTCGTATGTTTGTGGCATTTTACTCGTATGTAATTATAGCTGAGCTTAAGCAACGAATACGTTGACGTTCCGCACGTCAAAAATAACAGCTGGAAGTTAATACGTTCTCGCTTTAAGCAGTCTGACTCAATAACTTTACCCTACAAGAGTAAAAATACAAAAACAAACAAACTTCCGGTTGTTATTCATGACGGCCAGGATAGCAGCGTTCTCGTTGCTTAGGCTCGCTACCCGTTTACATTCTTTGCTAAATGGGAATATGTAACTCGTAGTATTCACGTAGACTGCGTGGCAGGCGTTAAAAGGGAAAGGGGAAGGGGGAATTTGGGCGCGCGAGAGCACGTGGGTTGCGCTAGGGGGAAAGGAAAGGAACGCCTGCAAGGACGCCATTGTTTTCTCCATTTTTCACGTTCAGATTCTGAGCGTGAAAATAGTGATTGGTCAGAATTAATCAAATGTCAATCTTCGACTTAATACCTTTTTCCGATTGGTTGAAATCAACATCACGCCATTTAAGCAACTAAACATATATCGTTAGTGAAGCGTGATGAGATTTCTCTACGGGAATTCATCGTTAGAAGGCATCAATTTCAGCTTAAAAGGAGAATAGAAAAGAGCAGTTAAAGAACCGTATGAAGGAAAAGGCCTGTCAGCAGATGAGTTTTACTGACTGGTTCTGAAAAGTATCATCTCCCAACGGCTTGTCGGTTTTACTCGCCAGAAGAAAGAAAGGAAAAATCATGCTGCCTGTGTGCTTGTTATCTGCTGCTGTTTGACCCGCGTTATCAACGGCAAGATAATTGAAGACGAAGTTGGCTGCGTCGTAGACGCTCTAAACCTTCTGTATAGAGCGTCTGTGAATTAGTGCACAATATCGTGTTGGAATCCCGCAGAGTCGCAAGGACATATGTCGGCGTTTTTGATTGGCTAGTTTCTTACACAGTTTGTGATTAGTCCGATTTGAATTAAGTGTTGACAGGCCAAATATGACTCATAGCTCGTGACAAGAGAGACTGAGCTCGTGATAATGTGAAACGTGACCTTAGAGTAGTCAGTTTGAGCAACAGAGGTTTTTCTTGCTCTCTTTTTGCGTAGTTTATGCAGTGCGTGGAGTATTCTACACTTTGACTGAGCAATTTTTTTTCCGCTTTGAGTCTCACATTTAGAGGTTATGAAGCTGGTCTGTTCCATGCATATCGAATTGAATTAGTTCCTGTGGTTTTTGTTTCAGCAAATGTTTTCTGACAGGATTTGATCACACATGCAGTTTACCATTAAAACATTTTTCTTTTACCTCTGTTCAAGCCTTAAACTTTTTTATTGCGGCTAAATAACCTTAGTTTCTTTGGTTTTCTCCGAAATGCCTGGACCTGAATAGCTACATGTGTGTACTTTTTTTTGGCCGTGAATATCGAGATTTCCTGATTTGTTTTGACTCTAGAACTGTCGGCTAGATTGCAGAATACGCGGCAGTGCATCTGTAGCGTTTGGAAGACGCTGGAAAACCAAGGTCGGCAAATTTACAAGCAAATTATGGCCTTGAAGGAATTCTCTCAAAGCATTTTTTTGTTCAGAAGACGGCTTTAAAGTTCGAACTACTCTTTCATTGTTCACTGTAAACGATCCTTGCCGACTCCCTTCTGTGAATTTTGACATGTCACTGCGCCCAACCGTCACGCACACGTAAGAATTAGGCCAATCGTGAGGCTCATAAGAAACAGGTAAGAAATCCGCCTATCCGAAACGTTCACATATGTCCTTGCGACTCTGCAGGATATTAGAACGAGCTGTGGTGTACTAATTCGCAGACGGACTTTACAAATGGTTTAGACGAGTGCGTGGGCCGGCTGCAACGCAGGCTAAGACGAAGCGATCTATAACTTTCGGCGATTTTTGGTTGAGGACTTCTTCTTGCCGGTTATAAAACCGCCAGGAACTTACTTTAATAATAAATTGTTGCCTTCTTGCAGATCTTCGAAGTTCAGCTCTTCTTTCCCCGTCACCAGCGTTCTTTTGTGTGCTCCGCTGGATCTAATTCGTCCTGATAGAAATTCAAAGTGTGCGTGACGGCAAAGTGTTTTAACTTTTCTTAGACAAACACTGCAATGAAAGTTGCGAAGAGCCGCTACATTTCTTATTAAATAGTTTTCCAGCCCGATTCCTTCAGCAACAACTTGAATAGATTTATGCTGGATTCTACGTAACTCGGCACGTTTCGTTGCAACTTTCAAGGAAGATTCCTTCGATGGACGACCGCATTTGAACTTTTTTTTAAAGTACCTAAAGTTACTTTAGATTTCTTGTTTTAGGAAAACAAAAGAAAAACAGTGCGAGAAATACGACTACAATACGTGCATCGCGTCCAGACTTATTTGACAGCTAGCCGTCACAGTTACGATATTTTTGTTATTTTTTTAATCGGTAGGCTTGATGGCGAAAACAATGGCTTCCTTGCAGGCCTTCCCTTTCCTCCCTCCTCCCTCACGCGTGGTCTCGCGCCCTAATTCCCTTCCCCTTCCCTTTTGAACGCCTGCCACGCAGACTAAGTATTCACATTTTGTGTAAATATAAGTCATGTTCCTTAACAACAAAGAAATAGAAAATTGAACTTACAAATAATCCAGGTCAGAGAGACTTGTGAATATGTCAGGTGGTAGCAGTTCAATTTTGTTGCCGGAGAGGTACCTGCACAAATAAGTGGTTTTAATGTATTTTAGACAAGATTAATTCAACTAAGCCCTATGCATTGTGTGTAATTTTGGTGGCCGTAGCTTCAAGCGGTTCTGAAATTATAGAGGGGGACCTCCGGAGGGCCTCCCGGTCGCAGGAAGCAAAACAAAGCCCGGTCTGAACAGAACATAACATAACATAGCTTTATTATTTAAATAGCGCAAAATACATTGGTATATGATCTAATGCGCTTTACATTACAACAGGGTTAAAGTTATTTTTCACGGGGAAATAAAAGTGCTAAAGCGTTTTTGAAGAACAAAAATAGAAGAAGGAAGAAAGAGTGAAGGCTTCCTTGTAATCTTGCGATTTTCAAGTTCAGAGAAAAGGTTGTGACGCCTCTTATAAACAGAGTTCGTCAAAATTTCACTCGACTTCATAATAATAATTAACAACAAAAAATCTTTATCCCTATTCAGACCGATCATTTTTTTCGCCTTCCTGAGACTTGAAAAGCCATTCATGCTATAACTTAAGAACCGCTCGTGCTACGGTACCCGTGATACAAAGAATGATGAACTCATCATTTCCAACTTCTAGGCCTAACTTGAATATACGTAGTCCAAAGAGAGGATTGTAAATGACCAAAAAATGCCCTAAAATATTTGTGAGACCGCGGGATGTCTTTGTGCCCGGTTAAAGAACGGTAACCAATCCTGGGTAGTGCAGTGTTGAACACTGGCGGCCAATTAGGGTCATAACATGAACTCAGACACTATCCTTGTATTAATTGCTGAAGATCACAGCATCAAACATCGCATCATGGAGGACATCTCTATTGAACAAAGAAAATCCTTTTTGAATAGGGAAACGGGACTGGAACTCCAGGCCATTTACAAAATATTATCATTCTCTCCTGACTACGTAACAACAAAGTTAAGTAGCCGTACCTCAGTATTTTCCTCATTTTAATTCGAATTTTAAAATTTGCTTTTGCTCTGAGCTTTGGAATTTTTTATACATGCTTGCAAGAGATAATGATTCTCTCATAATGGTTGTGTATAGGCTCGTATGTTTGTGGCATTTTACTCGTATGTAATTATAGCTGAGCTTAAGCAACGAATACGTTGACGTTCCGCACGTCAAAAATAACAGCTGGAAGTTAATACGTTCTCGCTTTAAGCAGTCTGACTCAATAACTTTACCCTACAAGAGTAAAAATACAAAAACAAACAAACTTCCGGTTGTTATTCATGACGGCCAGGATAGCAGCGTTCTCGTTGCTTAGGCTCGCTACCCGTTTACATTCTTTGCTAAATGGGAATATGTAACTCGTAGTATTCACGTAGACTGCGTGGCAGGCGTTAAAAGGGAAAGGGGAAGGGGGAATTTGGGCGCGCGAGAGCACGTGGGTTGCGCTAGGGGGAAAGGAAAGGAACGCCTGCAAGGACGCCATTGTTTTCTCCATTTTTCACGTTCAGATTCTGAGCGTGAAAATAGTGATTGGTCAGAATTAATCAAATGTCAATCTTCGACTTAATACCTTTTTCCGATTGGTTGAAATCAACATCACGCCATTTAAGCAACTAAACATATATCGTTAGTGAAGCGTGATGAGATTTCTCTACGGGAATTCATCGTTAGAAGGCATCAACTTCAGCTTAAAAGGAGAATAGAAAAGAGCAGTTAAAGAACCGTATGAAGGAAAAGGCCTGTCAGCAGATGAGTTTTACTGACTGGTTCTGAAAAGTATCATCTCCCAACGGCTTGTCGGTTTTACTCGCCAGAAGAAAGAAAGGAAAAATCATGCTGCCTGTGTGCTTGTTATCTGCTGCTGTTTGACCCGCGTTATCAACGGCAAGATAATTGAAGACGAAGTTGGCTGCGTCGTAGACGCTCTAAACCTTCTGTATAGAGCGTCTGTGAATTAGTGCACAATATCGTGTTGGAATCCCGCAGAGTCGCAAGGACATATGTCGGCGTTTTTGATTGGCTAGTTTCTTACACAGTTTGTGATTAGTCCGATTTGAATTAAGTGTTGACAGGCCAAATATGACTCATAGCTCGTGACAAGAGAGACTGAGCTCGTGATAATGTGAAACGTGACCTTAGAGTAGTCAGTTTGAGCAACAGAGGTTTTTCTTGCTCTCTTTTTGCGTAGTTTATGCAGTGCGTGGAGTATTCTACACTTTGACTGAGAAATTTTTTTTCCGCTTTGAGTCTCACATTTAGAGGTTATGAAGCTGGTCTGTTCCATGCATATCGAATTGAATTAGTTCCTGTGGTTTATGTTTCAGCAAATGTTTTCTGACAGGATTTGATCACACATGCAGTTTACCATTAAAACATTTTTCTTTTACCTCTGTTCAAGCCTTAAACTTTTTTATTGCGGCTAAATAACCTTAGTTTCTTTGGTTTTCTCCGAAATGCCTGGACCTGAATAGCTACATGTGTGTACTTTTTTTTGGCCGTGAATATCGAGATTTCCTGATTTGTTTTGACTCTAGAACTGTCGGCTAGATTGCAGAATACGCGGCAGTGCATCTGTAGCGTTTGGAAGACGCTGGAAAACCAGTCGGCAAATTTACAAGCAAATTATGGCCTTGAAGGAATTCTCTCAAAGCATTTTTTTGTTCAGAAGACGGCTTTAAAGTTCGAACTACTCTTTCATTGTTCACTGTAAACGATCCTTGCCGACTCCCCTCTGTGAATTTTGACATGTCACTGGGCCTAATCGTCACGCACACGTAAGAATTCGGCCAATCGTGAGGCTCATAAGAAACACGTAAGAAATCCACCTATCCGAAGCGTTCACATGTGTCCTTACGACTCTGCAGGATATTAGAACGAGCTGTGGTGCACTAATTCGCAGACGGACTATATTAATGGTTTAGGCGAGTGCGTGGGCCGGCTGCAACGCAGGCTAAGACGAAGCGATCTATAACTTTCGGCGATTTTTGGTTGAGGACTTCTTCTTGCCGGTTATAAAACCGCCAGGAACTTACTTTAATAATAAATTGTTGCCTTCTTGCAGATTTTCGAAGTTCAGCTCTTCTTTCCCTGTCACCAGCGTTCTTTTGTGTGCTCCGCTGGATCTAATTCGTCCTGATAGAAATTCAAAGGGTGCGTGACGGCAAAGTGTTTTAACTTTTCTTAGACAAACATTGCATTGAAAGTTGCGAAGAGCCGCTACATTTCTTATTAAATAGTTTTCCAGCCCGATTCCTTCAGCAACAACTTGAATAGATTTATGCTGGATTTTACGTAACTCGGCACGCTTCGTTGCAACTTTCAAGGAAGATTCCTTCGATGGACGACCGCATTTGAACTTTTTTTTAAAGTACCTAAAGTTACTTTAGATTTCTTGTTTTAGGAAAACAAAAGAAAAACAGTCCGAGAAATACGACTATAATACGTGCATCGCGGCCAGACTTATTTGACAGCTAGTCGTCACAGTTACGTTATTTTTGTTATTTTTTTAATCGGTAGGCGGGATGGCGAAAACAATGGCTTCCTTACAGGCGTTCCCTTTCCTCCCTCCTCCCTCGCGCATGGTCTCGCGCCCTAATTCCCTTCCCCTTCCCTTTTGAACGCCTGCCACGCAGGCTAAGTATTCACGTTTTGTGTAAATATAAGTCATATTCCTTAACAACAAAGAAATAGAAAATTGAACTTACAAATAATCCAGCTCAGAGAGACTCGAGAATATGTCAGGTGGTAGCAGTTCAATTTTGTTGCCGGAGAGGTACCTGCGCAAATAAGTGGTTTTAATGTATTTTAGACAAGATTAATTCAACTAAGCCCTATGCATTGTGTGTAATTTTGGTGGCCGTAGCATCAAGCGGTTCTGAAATTATAGAGGGGGACCTCCGGAGGGCCTCCCGGTCGCAGGAAGCAAAACAAAGCCCGGTCTGAACATAACATAACATCACATAACTTTATTATTTACAAAGCGCAAAATACATTGGTATATGATCTAATGCGCTTTACATTACAACAGGGTTAAAGTCATTTTTCACGAGGAAATAAAAGTGGCAAAGCGTTTTGGAAGAACAAAAATAGAAGAAAGTAGAAAGAGTGAAGGCTTCCTTGTAATCTTGTCATTTTAAAGTTCAGAGAAAAGGTTGTGACGCCTTTTATAAACGGAGTTCGTCAAAATTTCACTCGACTTCATAATAATAATTAACAACAAAAAATCTTTAACGCTATTCAGACCGATCATTTTTTTTTGCCTTCCTGCGACTTGAAAAGCCACTCATGCTATAACTTAAAAACCAAATACTCTATTCATATGTACAGTTACTGAGAAGTTTCTGAAGCGCTTTACTGTTTTCGAGTGGCCAATCCAGAGGGGAGAGGTAAAAAAACCGCCCCCTGCCCCCTAAGTAGTTTTGACACTCACGCAAGATGCAGCCCGAAACGCAAAGCGCTCGATCTCGACGATCTTACGGAAAAATAGAGAACTGTGAACAGTCTACTAAGGAAAATGCTCCCGTTTGTGCGGGCGCAAAATCGTCAGCGGTAATTACCATTGTCGAACTCTGCCTAAGAAGCAGTAAAAAACATGGCGGCTGATCTTCGAGAAATTGTTATTGATTTGAGAGGAAATACTGAAAATACGGAAAGGGTGAAAAAGTTTTGGAATGTAAACGAGGTGGAAATAAAATCTACTTTCGAGCGGGAGTGGATAAAGGCGATCAGGAGAGCGAGACGCCGACTGAATCACGGCATGGGAAACATGAATAGTGGACTGGAGGAAATATGTGGGAACAAGCTTGAGCTGACCGGCCCGTTAATTGACAGTTACCTTTTGGAGATCGGTAATCAAGTATCTGCGAAGTTAACTCGATCAAAGGCAACATCTCTGGCTAGCCCTGTTGTCCTTTTCGTACCTTGGCCTGTATTTCACCACATCACAGTGCTGTTTAGAGGATACGGCGCAGAAGTGACCTTCGATAATCGAAAATCGATAGCCTGCGTCGCAGACGCTCTAAACCTTCTGTATATAGCGTCTGCGAATTAGTGCACAAGATCGTGTTCGAATCCCGTAGAGTCGCAAGGACATATGTCGGCGTTTTTGATTGGCTAGTTTCTTACGTAGTTTGTGATTAGTCCGATTTGAATTAAGTGTTGACAGGCCAAACATGACTCATACCTCGTGATAGTGTGAAACGTGACTTCAGTAGAGTAGCTTGAACAAGAGATTTTTTTTTTTTTGCTCTCTTTTTGCGCAATTTATACAGTGCATGGAGTATTCTACAATTTGACTGAGCAAATTTTTTTTCTGCTTTGAGTCTCATATTTAGCTACATTTAGAGGTCGTGAAGCTGGTCTGTTCCATGCATATTGAGTAATTAGTCAGATTAGTACATGTGGTTTATTTTTCCGCAAATGTTTTCTGGGAGGATTTGATCACAGATGCATAAATGATTTTCTTTCACCTCTGTTTAAGCTTTAAGCTTTTAGTATTGCGGCTAAACAACCTTAGTTTCTTTGGTTTTCAAAGAAATGCCTGGACCTGACTAGCTACATGTGTGTAGTTTTTTTTATTATCGTGAATATCGTGATTTCCTGATTTGTTTTGACTCTAGAACTGTCGGCTAGATTGCAGAATACGCGGTAGTGCATCTGCAGAGATTGGAAGACGCTGGAAAACCAGCCGGCAAATTTACCAGCAAATTCTGGCCTTGAAGGAATTATCTCAAAGCATTTTTTTGCTCAGAAGACGGCTTTAAAGTTCGATCTGATCTTTCATTATTTACTGTAAACGATCCTTGCCAACTCCCTTCTGTGAATTTTGACATGTCACTGCGCCCAACCGTCACGCACACGTAAAAATTAGGCCAATCGTGAGGCTCGTAAGAAACCCACCTATCAGAAACGCTCACATATGTCCTTGCGACTCTGCAGGATATTAGAACGAGCTTTTGTGCACTAATTCGCAGACGGACTATACAAATGGTTTAGACGAGTGCGTGGGCCGGCTGCAACGCAGGCTAAAAATCGAAGGTGATCTCTACGTTCAACCTCCTTGAAACGGCGGAAAAGATATTTTCGCCGGCTCGTTTTGAAGGACAAGATGTCTTAAGGAAGCGACATTTCAGTCGCCAACCTGACAAAAACGCTAACATGAGATCTGTTTACAAAGGCAGATCGGCTGTGGCTATTTCCCAAACAACTCCTTTTTGTTTTGATTATAATCTTAAAAATCGAAAGGTCACTGTCACATTCTACATTCAGCGGTATACAGCACAGGATTTTGTGATTGACTCTAGCCTACAAAGTCTTATGAGTCAGTGAGTTTATAAAATGCAAGGTGGGTAGTAAATAAGACTTTTTGGGATAGAATGAATCTTATTTCTCCTATTAAATGCTGGACACAATTCAGTATAATGTGACTGTGACCTTGCAAATTAAATGAATGAAAAACTAAGATTAGTAAGCTTAAGACAAATATTTGAAGAACAATTTTCCTTTTTATTAGCACATGCAGGATTATTTCCTTTACAGTTGGAAATGCTGATAAATCTGTAAAAGAAAGAAGTATAAGTGGTAGTTTATGATCAGAATCATACAATACAATAATATAACCAGCAGTAAGAGGCTCACTATATGGTACCTTTAGTAAATTACTTTATTTAAAAAAATGCAAAGGTCATTTCCATTGCTATGTAAATCACGCTATGTGATTTCACTTTATTTTTATATATAAGTGGAGGACGTTGGGGTGCTACCATAAATCTCACCCATTGATATATAATACATAAGACAGTAATATTCAAAACATATTTTGGTTTGGTAAAACTAATAACAGGAATTTTTTTTGAAAAGGCAGTTTAAGGATTCACTAACATGAAGAATAGATATGAAAAATATTTTTTCACATAAATAATTTTCTGTGCCATGTGTTCAGCAGTATAAGGATATAATTTTGTTAAATCAGATTTGTCAAGTGATGAAAGTTAAGAATATATAATTTACAGAATTAACACTGGTTTGAGTAGTAGATTTTCAACATATGCTCATTACTTACATTAAAATAATATTATATTTCATGAAATGATGGGTGGTCTGCAAAGTTTTTTAACTATAATTCCTTATTCAGGGCAGTTTCAAGCCTTTTAATCAATATATCTTTGCTTCCGGTCACAAGTAACCCCCTTTGCGCCAACTCTTTTTTTAAGTCCTTGACAGATAGTTGCTTAGGATCAATAATTGCCCCTCTGGATGCTG
>BOPM01000779.1:121435-137160 GCA_022179025.1 Porites australiensis
CCGGAAATAGAGGCCTCTCTCTAATAAGCGCCGCATCTTTAATAGGAAAAAGGAAAAACCGCCGCGGCGTTTAATCTATCAATTACAGTATATCTCTCCTCTAACAGAAATTCATGTGTCTTCCCTTGGCTTCGTTCACACTCAGTTTTTTTCCTTTTTCCCTTCCAGGTTACCTACTCCTACAAGCAAAAAACAATAGAAGGTCTTCAAAGGACTTTCTCTAAAGCATTACACGGGATCGAAGAAGAACACGAGTTTACAAAATTTTCTCGTAAGAATACATTGTACATAATTTCCAGTGGCGCCATTTGCAGGGAGGACGCCCACGTGGCTAATAGAACGGCGTTTATGTTTTGCGTGGAAAAGGTATGGATTCGTCTTTTGACAAAATAATAAGTTCCTTGTTCTTGATTTTTCTAAAGTAGCGGAAATACCTGTAATTTTGCTGTTGCGTGTAGGAACCATAGGAAAGGCCACTTTTGAACATTCTTTATGCTTAGATATGCCGGTGTTCAGGTGAATGAGATTATTACTATATTACCTATTACCTGATCATGATGCGGTTTGCAGCAGTTGAAAAGACTAAACGGTTTCCCTCAACTCTCAGTAAGGTGGAGTGGTGGGTGGAGGAGGAAGAATATCGAACTTATTTAGTTGAGGGTACATGTTATTTATTATGATTATGATTATCATTTTCATTATTATTATTATTATCATTATCATTATCATTATCATTATCATTATCATTATCATTATCATTATCATTATCATTATCATTATCATTATCATTATTATTATTATTATTATTATTATTGTTATTATAGACCCACATTGTACGAGAAATATTACAAAGCATCGGATCACAACCTGTGATCAAGGATACTCCGTGGCATAATCCCTCTTGGCCGACAGCTGGGGTCCAAGCAATGTAAATACTTCATTCACAGTCCAAAGCCTCTCGAAACTGTTAGCAATAATAATTTGGATGGTTTGAACTCATCCAAATTTTTCAAATTTCAAATGATGATGATGATGATGATGATTATGATAATGATTATTATTATTTTTTAATGGCACTTCGTATCCCAGTGTTTAAGTTTCTGCTAAATCGCAGTTCACTTTTCCTCAGAGGGTCAACACCTTACCAGACGCATTTGACAGTTCTGGAGACGACAGAGGAGAAAGCAATACTGTAGAGGTGGGTTACGTTTTTCTTTAATGACTTGTTTTATACAAGGCTTGATGTAGGCTTTGTTCTCTCTCATCTTTTGTTTTTATATGTCAGCGCCTTCTTCCTCGTTAAAGGAAATCAACTGCATTCAACCCAATTCAAGACACCTTTTTTTCTTAATTTATGAGTTAATTTGATCCATGGTTGCTCTCTAATTGTAGGAATCGTCTTTGACATCGTATTCATTCCAACGTGCAAAAGGTTTTGAGGTCCCTCAGACCAAGAGGGTAGGTACTTATTTTTCCCTGTTACAAGTTCCAATCCAAATTTGGTGTTAGAGTACTTTTTGTCAAGTTTGCTTTTGGCTTTTGACTCTATACTGATACATTAAAAATCCCTATTTACGGTTCGATTAATCGTGAAAGAGCAATGACTCTCAAAGTACTGATATGCACAACTACAAGACCAATTAACTATAATACTACTTCAAGACTTTATTATAAATTTTCTAAGGAATATTTTTACAAGTGTGGCACCGCAAATAGATACAGCTAGTCTAGGCGGGCACTGGAACGGATACAAACAGAAAATACTGCAATTAAATTAAGGTGAAAAAAAGAAAAGTAGAGAGCAAGGAAGATTCATCAGTTCTCAATTAAATATGGAGCAATTAGCTAATTACAAAAATTATAATCTTTCGAGGAAAGATATAAAAAAAGATGCATTTAAAACTCTATCGAGGAAAGGTAAACAAAACATTAGCAAGGTGTTTTTATAGGTAGGGGATGGTTCAGCTTTCTTCATTTCCAGAATAATTTATCCCTGAAAAACTATCCAGGCATTTTTCTTTAATCGCCCAGCCCTTCCTGTGGTTCAGAGTTTATAATATATTTGTTGCTTTTATTGTAAATATTGAAATGGAGGCTTTGCTGGTCGGCCTGGCTAAATCTATATCTTACGGTAAAAAAAGAGGAAAACAGGTACGACCCACATTACTTACTGTATTGTATGAATTAGTTGTTTGTGCTTTTATAATTTTTCTCTTCCCTTATAGAGCTTATCGAGATCTTTTCGCCAACCGAAGAAGGACGGGAATGAGCATCAGTCGAGCTTCCTTCCCCATGGTTAGTTCTAGTAAGAAGAAGTATTTGATTTTTCCCACCTGTGTATCAACGGAAATTTTTGACAAAAAAGATCTAAAAACAACAGCAATGAATTAGTTTTCGGAAGCCATTTTAAGGATTTTGGGGGATTGCTGGAAAAATTTATCTGTTCTTCACTCCCAGCAAGACTAATGAAAGAATTCTCAGCCAGCAAGGTGCAACTACAACCTGCAACCTGACTTACTGGGAAGTTTCCCAGCAGACGTACGGCTAGACATTACTGGCCACTTTGGATGTGGTCATAGGGCAAATTTAGACCCTCAGTGGGGCTGGGGGAGGAGGGAAAACGATAGGAACTTGGTTGTGGGCTAAGGGTGTAATTTAGCCCTTCTGTGGGGGAGGGGAAAGGTTTCTGACAAATAACACTGATAACACCATTCCAGACACCAAATCCACTCAGACAACCTGAATTGTCTATTTCCCAGGACATATCATTATTTTTTTAAATCTCCCAGCCAGCAAAAATTGGCCTGAAGAACAGGTATTTTGAGGAACAGATCCATTGAGTGCCCCTGGTATTGCACGTGTTTGGGTGTAAGCATACAAGAGATAATAATAAGGCTTGTTGTTGCGTTATTTTTAGAATTTTACCTCAAATCTCGCATGCCGGGTAGTGCCCTGGAACATATGGCACGGTGCGGCCAAGATGTTGATGTTAATACCGGTAGGTGTTCGGTTTTTTAACCTTGGATAATGTATACTTTTATATTTTTGTCAATCTGAATGCGTGTGCTCAGTCATGAACGTGTATACTAGGAAAACGTTTTATAAAACATGCAAAACTTTATTATGTCACTATGCTTTTCTTGTTACGATAGTGAAATATTCCCCGTTAACTTTACGGTCATACGCACCATGTAAGGTTGAGTAGTTTTCTTTCTCGAGTAAGTTCTCTCTTTCTGAGTAAGTTGCATTTTTCAACCTAAGCAGACCGATAAAATGGGACATTATATAATGGATCATTTGTATGGGCTGAAGCGAATTATTCCACGAACGACACACCCGAGACGGGTACTTAGGGTGTGAAAACAGGCGGTAATCGAATAGGACAAGCAAAATAATGTATTTTTTGTGGTTGTCACAATAGTTCATTTGAATGACTGGAATGATTCTCGTTAATGTCTTTATCTTTATATGTGTTATATAGATACGTTCCTCGTCCAAGCATTCAAGGTGGATAAAATGAATTTCAGAGGAAAGTGGGAACTAGCATCCCAGGAAACCGTCATAACTTTGGGCGAGCTTATCGGCAAAGGAGGCATGAGGGAGTGCTATGCTGCCTTTGTACAAAAATTCCCTTTGGAATTCGACATAGACGCCCCCAATGGATGGGTGGCTAAATTATACATGGCAAAGGTGCCGGGCAGCTCCAGTGACTTATGCAGAAAGGTAGTCGTTTGTAGTCATCATTCCTGGTCGACCATGATAACATATTACGCGCGCTCCCCAAACAGAAGTGTGTTTTCATGAGAGCACATCATCCTCATGTTTTGCAGATTGAAAAACATTTTCAGCTTTAAAATCGATAGGATCTTTTTTATTGAACCATAATTTTGAGGTAACGACAGAGATTGAAATTCTTGACAATCATACTGTTATCGCTTTAGCTGAAGTGACAAAAAAAACGTCGTTTCTAAATCCAAGTCCTGCTAAAATCGGTTGTTCATAAAAAAATAGATAAATATGTAACTGAGAAAGAACTAAAAACGTGTAAGGATTGTTCCTTTTTCCTTTCTTAATCAGGACGTTCAAACTCAAGCCATCGTGCGACAGTTGGGAAAAATATTTCGCCACACTGTCAGAGGCATCCAGGGATTTGGTGAATTCCCAAGGTATTTACTAAAATATGTTGGTAAAATGGCTTCTTACAGTTTGCCTGGGTTGCTACCAGAAAAACGTGGGCTCGGGCTCTCGGCTAATCTGCGAACAGGTGTCTATTCGGGATAGAGTCGCTGGGCAAAAAGGGAAGAATCAGGGCCTGGCTACCTACCGGTCGTTTACTTTTCTTCTAGCCATTCGCCGGAAGGGCAGGAGACTCGCGAGGACTAAAAACAAGTAGCTGCTCAGGGCAGGGGAGGAGCTCTGGCTACGCATTACCGAATTCAATTGTTTCCTTTTTTCAACCTACTCCTTCTAAATTTGACTTGCGCCTAAACGTTTACACCCAATTCAGATTTAGAAGGAATTATATGGAGTCTCAAAACAGAACTGGGCCCACCCTAATCCTACCCCAGAGAGACAATTTCCCACACAATGCTAGCTTTTCGTAAGTAGGCCGCTTGGATGTTGTTCTTTCAGAATATCCTGACAAATCCCATAATTTCAGAAATTAAATTTTTAAAGTCTTCACACTTTGAAACTCAAAGCCTTCCAGAGCCTCCTTCCTTTTTCGCGCTTATACAAGTGGAGGGAAGTGCGAAACAGAGAGCGTCTCGTTCAGGCACATATGAATGCTGTCGTAGTTTCCATATGTTGTCGATTTTTCAACGATTATTTTTACAGAGAAAATAATGCTTTTGTGAATATTTTCGTAGAAATTTCATTTGTATGAATATTTCCGCATCTCTTTCTTATTTGCGGTTTATCTTATTCGCCAGAGTTATTCCGTCATTTCTCGTTCAAAGGAACGGGACCGATGAATTTTTCACCATTGAGCCTAGAGTAAATGGCCTTTATAAAAAATTCATAAATAACGATGGGCATGCCACTCCTCTTGGAGAGAAATGTGCAGTTGGCCAGAAATCCCTGGCATTTGTACACTGGAGCTGGAGCTTCACCAGGGGCAAATTTCTAATCTGCGATGTTCAAGGTAAGGAATCAGACTGATTTGTTTGATCTGTTACCATGTTCATTATGATGATAATAATAATGACACTAATAATAATCTGAATAATGATACTAATCATGATAATAATATAAAGCATAATCGTAATAATAGTCGAAGGTATGCATACGCAGTGCAATTCACATTTGACTGATCTAAACCATTTCATTACATTTGTTTAGGTACAGACAATGGTCTCACCGACCTGCAATTAGCCTCGTTGGATTCAGAGTAAGTCGAAGCTTCTTTAGTAGCAATCATGGCTATATAGGCTGGTCTAACATTGGTTATAAAATAACTACGCACGCTCTGATTGGCTGAGAGGAGTGTTTTCGGTACTGCCAGGGAACTAGTGTTTTACTTTTGATATGAGCCTATCGCACCATTTACCATTATTTTGTTTCTTTCTACAGCTTGTTTGGTGTTGGAAACCTCGGCGAAGATGTTTTCAAAACTTTCGAGATCTCCCATAGATGTAACAAATTCTGTAGACTTCTTGGTCTACAAGAGAAAGCAGGTACATATCATTCTTCCATCCCTAATACTCAATAACAACGATATGATGGTGATGCTCTCCCGGGGTATTTTTTCCAACCAAAATGATTTAATGACAAACGATTTCCTTCATGCTTAACCAAGTAAAAAGTGGATACTTACTAGCCACGAGTCGCGTCAAATACATATTAATTATCGTTTCTTGTTTATCCAGTTCGAGTTCAAAATGAAGAAGAGTGGGAAGTTGCTTTCCTTCGGGACATGGGAATCACATCCGAAGATGTAGTGAAAAACATGCTGGTAAGAACGGCAACATATGTGTTTCCATCTGTCAGCATATAACAAACTTAAAGTTAACGTTATGATATCTCATTTTGCTGTATGTTAGAATGACTTGACAGCCATAATGCGTGGGAAAAAACAGTGTCGGCGAATGGACATATTCGGCCTCGGAAACGTTGCTCAGAAGTCCTTACCTCCGCCACCAGCCGATGCATTGGTATGCTAAACACACGTTAACAAATATACTTATCGAGGCATTACTGGAGCCAAAACCGATTGAGAAAATTGATCATTTAAGGCTTTGAGGAAAAGAAATCGCTATAATTCAGCCAATTTATGTGGCTTTATACACGATGAGCCCCGTTCGCCACTATCCGTCCATTCTTTAAAAACAGTTGACGTTGTATACAGTTAAATAAAAAAAAATGCTTTGGTAATTTGGTCATTGGTAATTGGGCATCGGGCATTTCGGCATATGGAACAGTGCAATGATTTATTTGAGTGACCACAAAACAATGGCTAAATCCCGATTCCTCATTCCTAATGCTCAAGCAGCCGTTATTAAATAAGCTGTATATGTCAAGACTATTATTTTAAGAGTAGTATAACATTCGAAAAAAATAAATTGGGGACCAAACTTAGTAAATTTATCATTAAAATTTATTATTATTATTTTTATTCATTATTAGCTAATTCATTATTATCATTAAACGTGTGGCAAAAAACGTAACTGATTTCTTGTCACATTTATCATCAGACTGATTTAATTACCGAAGAACTGGTACGCGTTTTCGGACCAACCAGGAGCAAGGAAATTCTTTTGGTACTTGTTCCCGAGGTGAGTGAGACGCAGGAAATGAGTTAGAATTATTGTAAATAAGCAAGTCGATGAGAAGACTTATTACTATGTTACTAGGTGTGTTAAAGAAGGATAAAATTATTAGCGAATGTTTGATATACTCACTAGAATCTGGCGATTTTTATATTTAACTCAACATTATCATATGCATTTTTTTCTAAAAATTGTACGCGACCAATTCGGCTAACTCAATGTTGCACCCAATTCAAACCCTTTGGGAATAAAACGTTTTGTTTTAGGAATTTCCGTATCATTTAAACGTGAATGCTACATTATAATGCAAATACAATACACAAAGAATCTTAACCCCGGGAGATTTGAATTGGGTTCAACACTGAGTTAGCCGAATAGGTCTATTGTAACTAGCCGTTTTGTTGCTGTTGCCTTGCATAGGTCAGAGACCGTATTAGGGCCATGCGGGTCAATGAGGGGCAATTGTCTGCCCAAGAGAAGAAGAGTAGTCCAGCAGTGCTGGAAAAGAAGGTAATAATATCACTTTAGCATGAAAAACACAGCACGGATTTATTTCGGTTTTAATCGTATCCGTTGCTATTGCGGCTTTAATTCTCAAATTCCTTCTTCTAATGGAGTAGCTGAAACGTTACGTAAAAAGTCCTTTCCATCTTTTTCTAAAGGTGTCTGGCAAAAGTGAATACCGGGCTTGCACAAGCAAAAGTAGTGCCATGGACTGGGTAGGTTATTGAGTTAACATCATTTTTTTTTTTTTTTTGTGAATTTATCCATCTTTTTTCTGCCACTCCCAGAAGAAGAATTCTTTAGAATTCTTTTCCCGTGGGTCTCTCAAATGTACTTATACTTCATTATCGTTTTCCCATTCAATTTCAAGACACATGACCGAGATTCAGGTTTTTATAGAGTGAAGTATACTAAGGCCAGACATCATTGTAGTGCATCCAGGATTTTCAAGGGAAAATACTGACACATTTTAAAATGGTATACCTTTAAAATTTATATTTCATTAGATAGTTAGGTCTTAACTGGAAAGTCCTCGTCGTTCGTCTCACACCCCTTTTAAAATCGACGTTTTGCCCCGCGCATGAGATTGACGCATCCAAAATGAGAGGAATGGGCACGAGTAAGGATACATTACTGATGTTGTTGTGTCTTAGCTTTGAGATAAACTTATCATATTATTTTCATTGAACAATGTCTATTTAAGGATCAAACAAGGGACAGTAAATTCCACGAGGACATCAAAGGATCGAAACGAAGTCAAGAGCAGGTGTATATATATATATATATATATTTTTTTTTTTTTTCTCGATTAAATACTCCCTTCGACAGAGCTAGCCAAAAAATTATTTATTTACCTTATGACTTGTTACCTCGATAACTGTCTAGGCGTGTTATAAGCGAGTAGACAGGAGGACAATATGGTGGACAAGGGAAAGTCTCGGTAATGAGGATATTTATAAAAGTTTATCCTTCAATACCTTCCCTTGATTTGTTTCACTTACAGGAATCAGCGTTTACTAACAAAGAGCTTTTGAGCCACCTGCAGCGGCAAACGGAGCTCATTGAATTATTGGTGAGAAACCAACAGCAAGCGGGAATGTTCAATGCTCAAGCTCCTGTACCCCCTGGTGCCCAGCCACCGATGATGGCACCTGGTGCACCGACCTTCCAAATGCCCGGTGTTCTGCCTATGGCACCGGGGGTACCCTTTGGTCAAATGGTAAAGGTACCAGACCACCGTGCAGCAAATATTGGTCAAACTTTAGGGACTGTCCAAGCTCCGGTACGTGCCCAGCCACGATTGATGCCCGCTGGTGCACCAGTGTTTCCAGTGCCTGGAGTTTGGCCTAATCAACCGTTGGGTGTCAGCGTTGGTCACTCCCTGTCACTAAATGTTGGACAACCTTTGGGGATGCCTTTTGCCCAACCCATGACCTTTCATAGTGGCCAACACGCGATGGATCTGACTCGAGAAGGTCAAGTGTGGCCAGTGCACGATGGCCAACCCTTTTTGCAAACTGGTGGGCAACCCTTTGCGCCACAAGAGGATCACACCATGGCGATACCCCTTGTTGGTGCTTTAGCTGCTCCAGATGGCCAACCCACGACGCCAGATGGTATCACACCCTCAGCATCTGGGCGAAATCCAATCTCTGAATCGGTTCAGGCACCCGGCACTGAACCCTTGATTCAAAATGTACATGGCTCGTTCTCTATAGATAGTAATAACTAAACCAACGGTGAACAGTTTTATTTATGATCATTGAAAACTCAAATGGTTGCTATTGAATCTTCGACGCATTTTGTGCACAACAACTGCCATTGCTGAATAAGCTGGTAATTTTTGAAATTTTTATTAGTTGAAACAGGATGTTAAATTATGTTAGATTAGTTGAATCGCATTATTTTGACAATTTAGGTAATAGTAATCTGCTTCAGGTAAACAGAATTTACCTTGATATTTTCTATGAATAAGTATGAGCAAAAAAATGAGCAAATAAATGTCTACCGATGACTGAAATATCATAGGCTTTTCTTATTTCGAGCTAGCTCAGTGTCATTTAGGCGAAAGTAAAGCGAAAGATGAAAATGAAATTCGGACGCTACCAGTCAGGGGCACCCAACGGATCTGTTTCTCAAAATATCTGTTCTTCAGGCAAATTTTTGCTGGCTTGGAGATTTAATTTGTCCTTAGAAGGAAAGTTTCGCTGGGAAATAAACAATTCAGGGTGTCTGAGTAGATTTTTTGTGCTATTTGTGAGAATCTTCATCCCCCCACTGAAGGGGTGAATTTTAAAATGGCTTCAAAAAGCTTTATTCTTTTTGTTGTCGGTGTTGTTAGTTTAGGTCTTTTTCTCACAATTTCCGGTCGGGTGCCCCTGAACAGTAACAATGCTTTCTACGCCGCGTTCAACCATAGTGATTACTTATTAAAAACTTTGAATGATTCCAGGAAAGCGTAGTTTGCAGGATACGACGAAAATATGAACTTTGCACCTCCAAGAAAAACTTATCCTGGTATTTAATGCAAATATAAATAAGAAAAACGCTAATATAAGGTAACAAATCCAAGTATTGTTTTATTGGTCCTTCCATGACAGTATCAATTTCTTAATACAGCGTTAAAAAGTGAAAAGAGCTTCATGTATAATGTTCAGTTAACTGGACTTTTGAAAAAAGTTTAAGAGCGATCTGTAAGCACTATTTGCCCTTGATGCATTCTCTATGTAGCCGTCTGGAATTAAGCCATTTATAGCGTCAACAAACGCAGAGGGGACTGGCGTGGGAAGGGGTTCCTCAAAAGCGAATCTCTCTTCTAAATAAGCAAGGTCGTTTTCTGTGGGTGCGTGTCCCATATCCTGAAATCCTGTTTAGATAAAGTTATTACACTTGTAATTAACTGTCAAAACCCCTTTCAATGTTTTTTTGCGCTTGTATCACGTTTATGTACCGGATACGCAGGCTTTTCATCCTTTTTTTTCCACATATGCCACAGTACATCAAAACACAAAACACCGCACCCGATCAAGCCGGACCACACAGCACTGTATCATACCATATCGTCGAGTGTTTTTTACCAGAAAATCCATTTAAAGAGCAAGGAAATTTCAGAGGGATGTAGTAATGTCTAAATCTTACATGAAAACAAATTCCATATAGGCTATGATCTGTACAAAAGAGTGATTTTACTTGAACCGCGAAATAGGTAATAGAATGCGGCTTCGCACTATTATGCACTATTACGTTTATCTCTCGCTATTTTGCACTATTTCTTGGTATCTGTTTCACGGTTCAAATGAAATCACTCATATGGATGGTGCATTCTTATTACTTAACTATCTTGACTTCAGTATTAAATATCACTCAGTTTTTGTCGTTTTGATAGTTGCTTTTTTACTGTTTGCTCGGAAAACGTTGTTAGGAAAAAAGGACCATGAAAATTACCATGAATTTCCGGAAACAAGTAGAGATCGTCTGGAACACCGTTTGGGACGCGGCGGTCTTTTTGTTTTCGGATACGATGAGAATTATGCTGTTCTTTAAAGTCATTGAGTTCGTTTTGGAGAAGAGGCAAGTAGACATGAAGAAAGCAATGCCTAAAATAAAGAAACATAACGGCACAATAAAAATATGTTAAATTAAAGCAGCCACGTAAAATCAGTTTCGCTTGGACAGGATTCCCAAAATATGTTTATTAATAATAATAATAATAATAATAATAAAAGGTGCTCAGTGTATGAACAGATTGTTTGACTTGACTGACTAGGTGCATGGTTTGCGCCCGGCTGATGCACAGAAAGAACACCAGCAAAGACTGTGATAAAAGAGATAATAATAATTGTAATAAAATGTTCACACAGACTTTCTCCAATAAGACGATCTAAAAGGAATTAGGCGGTATCAAAAGGATTGCCTTGGCAGCCATTAAGTGCTAAAATTACCGAACCACCGTTCTCTCCAGTATTGTTCAATTTGGCTTCACCTTTCTCTTGCCAAACCACTCACTTCCTCTATATATGCGTAGAACGTAGAATTAATCACCTGTGCACCGCGTCTGTCACATCTAGTATTCCTTGAAATTCCATATCCTAGAAAACATCAGATTGTAATTTGATAAGTTACATTAACTTGACTTAAGCTATCAAACCTTGAATTCTATATGCCGAGCCGGCCGATGCGCAGATTATTATAACTGACGTATCAATCAGCGTTAGAATCCATTGCATTCGAGATTCATTTCAGTTGAGTTCAGTTCATGGCAAGTTTGGAAGTAGTAGGCACACGGAAAAACGCCCGCACGAGAAGGAGACACGCGACACACCTCCCGTGTCTCCCTCGCGCGCGTTTGTTCTCTGTTTCGTCCACTACTTCCAAGCGCCTGCTACGCAGGCTAAAGCAGGTCGAAACCGGTCATGATGAGCACCAACCTCAAAAAGGGAAATCCAAAAATCCCCACACATTTTACGCAGTTGGCTCCAGAATGCCTCTATGCGCTGCAAGAAACAATTGCAAGACGTTAGATTTAAATAAGTAGTAATTATCTTTACTAACTGGACGTTTGTTATCTGTGAGGGGGCCAGCCATTTTGAGAAAGCTTACAAGATCTTAGAAGTCTAACAAAGCGAACCCCCTATTCATCAGTGTTGCTTGTTAGAGATGATCCTCAATAAATTTTACATATTGTGAAAGGGACTCCCTCTAGATTGCTGGAGAAACTAGAAATATTCTTGCTACAAAACGTGCCCAAATTCAACAAATACTTTATCTACCGCAGGTATTTGTATTCTACTCTATTTAAAAAAACGGCATTTTCAAGGGAAGGTCTTTTTAACATACATTGCACAGCACGTTGTCACGCGAAAATGTAAGTTCCTCTCCGATCCTTTCATTGACTTCAATTAAGGAGGAAAAAGTAGAAGACGTGACATTTTCAAGGGTTCTGGTTTTGCTGACTATAGTTTGTGGGACTGAAAAGATATTATATATTTGCGCAAAAATCTTTCAGTAAAAATAAACTGAAAAGTGAAAACGCCATGGCACGAGTATATGTCGATCCAGGTTATGGGCTCTTGTCTTTACTTGATTCGTAGTGGACTTCACGAATTTGTGGCTTTTCTCTCCAGCAAAATCATCTCCTGAGTTTCTACGCAAAAAACACTGACACGATGCCACAAGGCCTGTCTCTGTTCCTACATCGGAGCATGTGACTGATGGCAACACTGAAAATGTGAAAGAAAAGGAAAAGATTTGCAAACTAAAACCATGTTACGGTCCGACTTATAGAACGACCTTAATAGACACTCGTTTCATTTTAACTATACCAGAACTGAGGATCAAGACGACTTTCACAGAATTGTTCAAAACGCAAGTCATTGTTAACAACGGTGGTTTCTTCTAGACTACCTATTAAAATGAATTTCTCCAGTCCAGGATTTATAGGGGAAAGGGGTAAAAACTTTCGGCGCTAATTAGCAATGATGAGTAACGCTTCGGCACCCAAACGATCCCAGAAACCGTTGCACTTACCCATACTATCCTAAGTCCTGGAGTGGGGGATTGGTGTGTCGCATCACATATGGGTAAGCAGACGAGATGTAATTAACAACAACAACAAAAGAAATTACACATCCAATACTTAAAATTACCAGTACCGTTCACGCTGCAAACATGCTGCACGTAGTATTTTGCTACGACCCACGGTTGCTTATTTGTTGAGTAAGCTCTATTCAAAAAGAAAGGAAGATGATTATTTAAGTTAATTTTTTTAATATTTGTGTTATTAGCCCCCTCCCTCCCCTAAATTTTTATGTTGAAATATCTACGTACTATTTATACCTAAGCCAAATAATTTTCCTAGAGAATCCATCAATAGCTCCATGGATAAATATACCCCAACGGGACAATTTGTCATAACCATCCAGATGCCAACACCAGTTTGGTCCCTTAAAATTCAAGGAGAAAGTAAGTTAAAATAATATAGAATATAAATAACAGAGATTACGGTGACCGTAAAAAGCCTGCGTGTGTTATTGTATGCTCAGTGTTTTCACTATATGATGCTGTAAACAAAAAACGTTTCCCGCTAAAATAACAGTAGCTTTTACATTTCTTATCTCACGTACGTACGGACGTAGAAACATCGGGTGTTGTACGTAAAAGCAATTTTATTGATTTAAAGTATTTAGTTATGGGATGACAAGTACCGGCTTTCCCATGAAAGTTACTGAGTAAGAAACCCTGGACTGACTCGCAGGATCTACAATATGATGTCCGCTTTTATACAAGTTGTCTTAGTTTTTGTCTTGTTTTTGGTGCTCACCTTGGACACGTATTTTCGTTTACGTAGGACATTTTTTTTCCCTGGTCCACGAGCCACAACTTGTGAAAGGGCAAGATACTGCAAAGCCAACTCTACCTGTTCCCTATAGAAATAAACAAAAACCGCATATAAAAAGCTTGGATCATCAAATCGTATTACAATTCCGTCTAAACCCATGGAATTTCTCTCGTAAAAAAAATTAAATTTTCATTCAGTACCCTTAACCTACATGATTTACCCTATAGTGCTTGGAAGCCTACAGTTTATAAGCTTCTATATAGGTTTCTATATAGGCTTCCTTGCCATTACCATTATAAATTGTTGTTGTAATTGTGGCTGTAAGAAAAAAATAAATGAAATGAAATGAAAAAAATGTTGAAATTTGACAGTTGTGTGCCAAGGCAATCTTACAAAGAACATTACAAGAAGGGAGAAGAAACGAGAAGGAGAAAGAATCGTTAAGAGAATATCATTACTGATCTGACAGGTTGAGGTTTTGCGATACAAGCTACAAGGTGCACTACTTTGTACATTTGATTAGAAGCTGGATGTCACATGATTTCTCACTAATCTCATGCTTTTAAGTACAAACCAGGATGTTCTCACGCTGGCATGCAAATTATCAAGACATGATCCATCCTCGGACACCCAGGGGGCGGTCAGTTGGGTCGGGAAAAAACGATGGACATCTCCCTCAAACTAGTCTGCGTAGAAAGAGTTTCTTTTTTTTTTTTGCTGTCGCCCCATTTTAACTTCCTCGACTCAGCTCGCGCGGAAACGATTGCCACGCAGGCTACCCTCAAGCGGGCACTTAGTGGCTATCCCAGAGAGAGAACTGACTTCAGTGAAAAATAAGACAACGATTAAGAACATACATACCTTGTAACCAGGAGCCCTTGATGCATTCTAATCCGAAGATGTAAAGATCTCGCTCCAAGAAGCTGTCCTGATCCCTTCAGTTCCAGCTGGGAAATGTCATAGTTGGTGAATTTTTCATGTGGGATGTTATACGATATCAGTTATGATTACATTGCAGTAGAAGCTGAACTGTTTCTTACTGATTTTTCGTATGTCCGAATTAAGGTAAACGTGAACTTATTAACTTTAAGGTCTTGAAAAAATCAAAACACATTCTTTGTTAGGTTTTGGGTGAATTTTTTAAGCTCCCAGAAATAAAAAAAAATCAGAGCTATGACCGCCGAAACTCAGAGCCTTTCCAAAATGTATATGCAGGGAACATTTACAAAGAAAACGGATCACTCATCGTTTCTGGGCAACGTATCGTAAAGTACTCGATAAAAATCGTCTAGATTTAATGGCCTCTCGATTACGTATTCGCCAGTCCAACCGAAAACGTGAAATCGAGACTCGTTGCCACCTGTCTCCATTACTCGTTTCAGAAACGAGACACGTTAAAATGGGGCCTAAAACGGTCTCGAAAACGTAGGGCAAAAAACAAGATTCGATTTTTCTCGAAAACGTATGGCCCAAAACGAGACTCGATTTTTCGTGTTCGTAGAGACTACACCATTAGAAAGGTATTTTCCGGGAGAGGGTAAATTCCCAAAAAATTAATTTATGTACTTAACTAAGCATATAAACGTAACGTACCTCAACAGCCTTTATGACGTCTTGAGCAGTCACATCATCATGTCGTCTCAAATTGTGGTTCTTGAAAAACCTTTTCAGCGTCGAGCAACTACATGTATCATTAATTAATAAACAATAAGAACTACCGTCCATATTGCTGGACTGCACCGTCACGCAAGGGGCAGCAATATATACAAATGAGAAATAATAATAATAATAATGACTGTTTATTAAGACTCATTGCAGCAATATACAGAATGGCTGAATTACAGATCTATTTACAAAACATACAATACTAAAACATAATACAATAAATCCAATAAATACTAGAAAATATAATTGTACAAGCCACTAGGTATACTTATGCGTGACAAACTCTTGCGTGCGCTTGGTCCTACAGGAAGGACGCGTGGAGCGGCTAGTGCCAGATCTAGGATTATAATTATGCACAACCTCCTCCTGTTTGGGGAGCATAAAATGCAAGGGATGATTCTCATTCAGGAGTCTATCAATATAAACCTGGCATAGATGGGCGCGTCTGTCAC
>BOPM01000779.1:154101-180068 GCA_022179025.1 Porites australiensis
CGCAAAGTTGGGGGGACGGGGGGGGGGGCCCCCCCGTCCCCCCCCCCCCCCCCCTCCCCGCAACCAGGTCCCTTGCAACGGACTAACATCCAATCCAGGAGGAAATGGAATAACAATAATGATATTATACTTTTGCTTTTCTTTTCCCAAATGTTGGAAGGGATAAGGCCCATCTCTTTCGGCTTGAATAGCGTTTAAACTAATAATGAGTCTGCTGTCATTCATTAAGATAACGACGATAATGCAAGCGCCGCTGGAGGAGACTTTCGATTTAGAAAGCAAAGAATTCCAAGTCAGTAACAGATATTGAAACAGTAGAGATGGAGCAGGTTCTGCAGGATATGAGAAGACTGGCACTGGGAATGCAGGATGAAAATAACAGACAGGCTCGAAAACGAGACCTGTTTTCAGATTCTGTTGATAAAGCCAATGAGAGAATACGAACTGATGCTAGCAAGACTTCAAAACTCACGTGACTTTAATATCAACTTAATTAGCCTGTAGTTTTGATTCAATGATTTATACCATAATGACAAAGTTATTAACTCTATTCAGTCGGGTCTGGTTCTGATACTGGGATCAAACGTTAGTTCGATTTGTTGGATTGTACTCAGTTATTGAGATCAAATGGCGATGATCTTCTTGTCAGTCGGAGATGCTTTATGCCGGTTGGTTCTCTCAAAAATCTTCATTCAGTTATTTACATCTTGTAATTTTACCAAAGTTCTGGATATCATTCTTTGAGGATATTTATTATAAGTAAATAAAACCATTTTTTAAAACAAAACTGCCAACCTTGAAATAACAATCATTTTATTGTTTATTCAGTGACCTGTTAAAATAATATTTATGATGGATGGAATGGGGCCATACATATGGTTGAGGTGAAAACTTGTTTAAGAAAAAATGTTGCTAGCTTAATTAAGACAACGTAACCTCGGTGTAAAAGAAAAACAAGACACTCTTAAAGTGTTAACTCGAGGTTGTTTGGAGATAAGATAAGAAATGAGGAGGAGA
The DNA here is from genome assembly GCA_022179025.1 of Porites australiensis. Lineage (NCBI taxonomy): Eukaryota > Metazoa > Cnidaria > Anthozoa > Scleractinia > Poritidae > Porites > Porites australiensis. The sequence continues at coordinate 155,119 of BOPM01000779.1, forward strand.
TTAATTCTTAAGGAGCCAGTGTGCAGGCATAAGGTTACACAGTAATTACTGACTGCCTTATGGTACATAGAATAGTCAGGCTTAACTACTTAACCTGGAAAAAGATTATAGTTCAATCGTTACAGTTTATAAATCTAAAGTGAAAATTTCCAGTGATGTCTAGGCAATAATGCTGCAGTTTCAAGCAATCTTCCACAATCACAGGTAATATCGAGACCTTGCAAATCTACGCACGACATCAAGAAAACATCCATGAACACGTCAGTATGAAAGATATTACACATTTCCCATACTAGAGAACTTCGAAAATAAATACACTAGTTTAATTTTTAGATTAGTAATTTCCATTGGCCGATGTAGTGCTGCAAGTAGAGTGCGTGACAGTCAAGTACAAAGCTACACTTATACAGTAGACACATCCATGACACATACGCAAAGTCAGACGAGTAGATGAAGTTGCTTCTAGTAGTTGAAGGTTAAAAATCATTGATATCTCAAGTATTTATAAAGTGCAACGCGACTTAACATCTTAACAACTGCGAAAATCTATCAATTAAATACATACAACAAAGTGTCTGTAATATCGAATATATTTAACCGCAGGGTTCCAGTCGGGGGAGGGGGGGTGGGGGGCGGGGGGGCTGGCAGCGAGGTCTGGAACCGAGTTTACATGATCGCCCCAGTTAAGAAATCTGGCCGAGTGAGACTAAGTACCTTTTTTTTTTGCTCGGTTTTGAGTTTCCCTCGTCCAAACATCAAGAAAAGGTTTTCAAGAACATTTTTAATGGAATTTTTGGACATCAGGAGGCGTGATGTATGAACAGTTCATGGGTGACTACACTTATCATGATTCGGCATCTCGGTAAGTTCAATTATTTATAAGCTTCGTGAATTTTCGAGCAACCAGCCTAGTCTCCATCTCCTATATTTTTCCACTTAGCTACAGTGGTATTAAGGACTTTCTTCCTTATCCTAAACATATGCTACGAGCTCACTATATTAGTATGAGTCTTGCAAAAGTCATATGGGAATGTTCATTAAACCAATTTTCTACTGTGCTGTTCGTAAGTTTGTTTGTAAACCGGCAGCCACAACATATATTTATGGGCGAAAATACAGAATACAGGGCCAATTTAGTAAAAGCAAGGGTAAATTTTCCAGTCTCTTTGCTTCACATATACTGGGTCTGTCATTATAAGGTATTTTAAATATCAGAAGGCTGGTGGGTTTTACTGAACCTTCACTGGAATATCATTGGAGTGATAATCAACAAATTTCCAACAGCAATACTCCATTTAGTAGTTTTGTATTAGATATTGACTTCGGTTTCAAGTATTTCCTTGAAATTTTTTGTACAAAAATTACCCTGCAGTTATGAATTATACTTGAAATGATTAAAGTGGTTTAGTGTGAGGTCAAGAGGCTAATCCAGTTGCTAGTAAGAGTGAGTACATCAGAGAGGGGTATGCATTGAGAAAATCCCTCAAAGGACTGAGGTACAAGAAACAGAAAAAAGAAAATTGAATGTTTTGCAAAGTTTATAAAGAGAATCAGAAGGAGCTTGAAAAATGTATAATTTTAATTGTTTGTGCAAGTTATGAATTTGATTACAACGAAAACAAACAAGGTAAAATTGATTTCTTATCAACCATCAAAAGAATGTATTGTCCCTTGAGCCCAATCCCCTCAGCAGTTCTTTCTACGATACTACCCTTGGCTTATTTGGCGTAGATGGGTATGTGCTGCATATTAGGGTGGTGACCATTTCACCGTTTAGAGTTTTGAACAGGGTGTCTGTTTGGGCTGTGGAGGTTGATGAAGAGCAGTCTATAGTTACATTTTTGGTACCACCATATTTTTTCCCCAAGTTTTTTTTCCATGTTTCTAAGTTTAAAAGGTAACTTAATTCTGTATGCTAAATGAAATGAATCAGAATTGTAAAATAAGGTCTCTTGGCTTAAAAAGGGTAGGGAAATAAACAATGTGTCCTACTACCCCTACTCTCTTTCAGTGCAAGCCCATTTTCAGTGCAAGTACATTTTAATACCCTTTTACCACTTGTTGTAACAGCATAGTCAGTGAATGTTTATGGTCTCTGAAAAAGGTTTTGCCTGCCTCAACACAAGTTTCCAACTGTTATTCAGTTGACTACAAATAAATATATTATCTTAATAATATGATTTTAATTTTTTTTCCAAGGCATCCTGTGGTGTTTTTCATATCCAGTTGAGAGGATTTGAGAGGATTTGATTTCGTTAACTACATTTATATACAGACACAAACTAACCTGGCAGGTTGATGTCCAAAGATGTTAAAAATTACATGCAACTGTATGGAAAAAAACTGACCACAGTGGCCAAAGGAAATTATAAAAGGCAAAAATAGAAATGTCACGATTTTCCTGACTTTATAAATTCCCTTTGAAGCTTATTTAGCCAGATGTGGTCCTTGTCAAAACATGCAAACTTGAACATTTATTTTCTGAACCTAGCTAATCCCATCTTTTTTAAACCATAATCTTGTTCCAAGGGGTAGTGTAGTTTTTGGAATCTATAATTTTTCTCTCTTTGTTTGCAACAAAACACACTTGAATGAGGACTCAAACTGAAGGCAGTGTAATAACTGCTGTCATGAAAAGAGAATTCCAAACACAAAAAATAATTACACTTTCATTTGCCTAAGATTCATTTGTTAGAAAGTACGGTAAAGTTTAAATTAAATCACACGATGAACGAAACTTTAACATATCAACATGTGCAAAATCAAGAGAGAATGATCTCTTGGCAAAATTTATTTAGTTTGACTTTCTAGTACATAAAGAAATACATGAACTACTAGATTTGACCATGCCACTCAATCATCCAACGCAACTCTGCCAGGATAAGTTCACAATCAAGGATGTAAAATTAAGAATCTCAATCATCATTTCTTCTCGTCTTAAAGGTGTAGTAAAACCGTAAACAACTCTGATAACTCTTCTACTCGACCACAGCCACCGCACTTTTTTTTAATATCGCGAATAATTAATTTTGGGCCTTTCACTTTAAAACCTAAACTCTTCTACATACGTAGTGGAGGGTTGGCCCTTCTTTTAGTCTTGTGGGTCTTCTAAACAGAAATACATAGTCAAAAGGTTGGACATCGAGGAACATGTTCACTGGTCTCGTTGTTCGTTCGTACCGTAATAAACCGCATGTAATGACAAACGCAAGACCAAAAGAAAGGAAAGCGTAAGCTCCACATTACCGCGGAAAAAAAATTGGTTACAGCAAAGAAAGCAATGACCAGGACTAAAATTATAAAAGCGAATTCACTTCACATTGTCGAATCGCTGCGAAGATGAGCTGCTTGTTGTTTTCCCCGGCCCGTTTCGCGCATGCTCGCTAAAGTTCTCGAATGATTGACAGATTTCGTAACTGGGGCGATCATGGAAAGCCGAAAAGCGGCAAGATCAAAGCCCATTGCCAGCCCCTCCTGGTTCCAGTAATCGCGTCAATATTTTGAGAATGCAAAAATATCTGCGGTACGCAGTTTAGCAGATATTTGTTTTCTGTTTTATCCTTTCTAATATGGTTAATTACGTGTATTATCTTGTCTGTTTGTGTTTCGGTATTCTTCGTGTTAAGTATTTTGCATACAGTTGTGTAAGTGTCTTTTTCATTCATCACGTATTCCAATACGAATGGTGTTGCCTTGGAAGCGCAGTGGATTCCTAGATCGCTCAACGGGAAGTCTGATCTTTTGAGCCGTTTCTTTGACGAGGATGATTCACCAGCCAAATGGGGTCCTCGCACGAATCTTAACCGTTTCACATCCTATTATAGTGCGTTCAGCTGGCGCGTTTTGACCCCCTAGTTTGCTTCTCCTCGTTGTAGGTGTGTCCGATGCCTTTGTCCGAGACTGGAGTGCAAAGGATAACTGGATTTTCTTTCCAGTGTGTCTGGTAGTGGTCGCCTGATTTGAGCCTGATTTGGCCTTGTATGCCCTGTTTGGCACATTTCTACGGCATGTGAGCCTTATTTGACTTATTTTTTAGCCTGATTTGGCTTAATCTTGAGCCTGGTTTGGCATATCTGTGAGCCTGCTTTGGGTTGAGTTGTGAGTTGGGTATAATTAAAGTGGGTTATGGCGTTACACCCAGGCCATATCCACTAATCTCCATGAATTGTTGCCTAAATTGTTTCTTGTTTTTCTATTAACTTCTAGAAAGTGCAGAAACGTAATGCCTCAATACAGCAGGAAACAGGATTTCCTGCGCTGTAATATTTTCACGACCTGCTACGCGTGTATGAATACACGAAAATCAAGGGCCTGATTAGGGGAAAATTACCTTAATTCTAAAAAGCCATTTTAGAACATGATCAACTACGCGCATCACCTCAATCATCACCGAAAATAAACCACATCCTCATCACGAGTCTCATTTGCATACAATGAAAGTCGTCACGATTCTTATTCCCGGTTTCCACAGTGGCCGCTAGGAACAGCCTGGGAGCTCAACCTCCGTTTTGTGTGCTAAATACGAAGAAGAAAAACGGTTTGCAGACTATGCTAGGCAACCTCGAGTAAAAAGGAAGTTAAAAAAAAACTACACGTTGAAATGGATGTGTGATCATCATTCAAATACATAATGATCCTGAGAATGCGATGGAATCTCATACCTGTAGGATTGGTGTGGTGTGGAAAATTACATTTTTTGGTCTGAAGTAGGGTCGGGATTTGAGGAAACAGACCGCACACCCCAACCAAGAATTCCCAGGAGAACCTCCCGCCGGGAAATGATATCAATATATCATTGCATGTGACAATGACCTTCCCCAACAATTCAGTTATTGCTGCAAGTGGCAGCTGAAGTGGGTGAAATAAACAGAGTATCTATCTATCTATCTATCTATCTATCTATCTATCTATCTATCTATCTATCTATCTATCTATCTATCTATCTATCTATCTATCGATTCTAGAAAGAACTAAATATCAGTATGTTAATTAACTAATGAGTAAATGAATGAATGAATTGATTGATTAAACGTGCGGAATTTTGTTTTGAAAAGGGACGATGGCCAAAACTCTTCTCTGTGTGCAATAAAATAAACTGCAAGATGATCGGATCAATCTAGAACAACGGTTTTAAAATATATATTATTTTACCTTAATTAATGTCTTGAAAACACTGTTAATCAACAAAAAAAAAAAAAGATCTGTTTCAGCCCCAAAGTACCAATTCACCCACGCAGGCCCAAGTCTGCCGATTCAGCCTCTCCTGGAGCCATTTGAGCACAATTTAAACCAAAAAGAGCCCTATCAAATGCCTTTTTCAACCCACGCTAAGTCTCGTTTCAGACCATGTGTTTAAGTCAGCCCTAGATAATTGGACTAATTATAGACGGAAAAACATAATTCCGTATTTCACTAGCTTTTACTCACCGAAACGATCCTTTTACTGAGTAAAGGCTGAGACTATTAATTCTTCAATTTTAAGTGAACTCTTTCAATCACCAATGGCGGCCCCTCGAGGACTCCTCAAAATATTTCAAAGTGAAGAGAATTCGCACCTAAAACTATTAATACAGTATTTGGGACACCATTTTGTATATAATATCAAAAATTAGCCAAACAGAGACTCCGATTTCGAACGGCTTTAGGCCTTCTACGGTTACTGAAAATCATTCCATATCTATCTAAAAAATTACCGTTTTTTGTTCCACTCTTCTCGGCGTGTACCCACTTCGTTGCTATCAATGAAGCAAGCATGGCCAGGAAGGCTAAGGCCACAACAGCTATCATAGCAGATGACACACGCCGACCCATCGTCTTACTATTTCCTGTTGGTTGTTGCCCTCCTCTGTCATCTTGGGAGGTTTGGTTTGCTGCTTGGGTTTCGGTGGCAGGTGAAGACGGTTGATTGATTGATTGTATGTTACAGTAAAGGTGTTCATTGTTGGGTTCTGTTCTGTAATCACTGAACATACGCCGACCTTTCCCGATATTTCTTGTCGGTTGTTGCTCTCTGCAATCTTGGTAATCGTTTGCTGCTGAAGCTTCGATTGATGAAGACGGCATATTGAACAACTCTAAGTGATTATAAAGATCTTCATCTCTGGTTTCTGTTCTGAAAGCACTATTGGTTGCTGCCATCGTTCTTAAACTAGGATCGACCTCAATTCAGACCCTCCAACTACTCGACCGACTCAAGCCAAACTACTTGCCTTAAATGGTCTTGGCTACTTTTATATCGTGCACAGAATTAGTATGGGCTAGTCCAATATACAAATGAAAGCTGATTCATCATTGAGACTGTGTAACCAACCGTACTGATGGATGATCATCCCGATAGCCCGGGGGGGTACTCCCTTATAAGGGCTTAATGGGGACGTGCGGCCAGCCAGGGTATGTTTTTCGGGATTTTTGTCTTGAACAAGGTATCGAATTTATCATTTTTTGTCTTAATCAGGGTATCGATTTATCAATTTTTGTCTTAAACAGGATAAATGTCTTAAACAGGGTATCAAAAATCGGAATTCTGTCTTAAACAGGGTAGGAAAATCAGCGATATTTGTCTTAAACATTGTCAGGGTATGAGGAGCCGCGCCGCACCTCCCCACCCAGGGATATATCGAGTACCCCCCAACCCCCGGGCCTAATAGTAGCATCAACTTAGTGGTGCAAAGGGAGACGTCGGTTTATCGTTTCATGTCAGTTTCTTCAGTTACACTGTTTGGCAATGCCTTCCACGGTTTACCAGAGAAAGCTTAGAGAGTCTGAAAAATTTTGCGACATAGCTCCTTGAAGCAATATCTCAAGCATTCGAAACAGTGTTTCATCACATAAACACTTAGCAAGTGATATTGTCTTGAAATACTGCCTCATGTCCGATATTTTCGTAAGAATATTGCTTAAACTAATCATATGTGTATAAACGACTTAAATCCTTTTATTGAGAAACAGGACATACACTCTTGAACACAATATACCGGTAGCTTTTCGAGAGCTTTATAGAGTGCCTTTCGACACAGCATGTCGTAAGTATTGATATTGTCACTGAATAAAATGCAACACAGTGATTTGACCGACACGAAAATACAATTCCGCGGCCTTTTAGACATTTTTTTAAAAAAAGCGTTGGTTGTCGCGGATCATAATATTTTAGTGTATAAGCTACAGCACTATGATGATACCAGAACTTTGAAAGCTGTAATTTTACATCAGAACAAAAACAGCATTGTGCTGGTAATCAACAAAAGTCAGCATTGTGCTGGTAATCAACATTTTGGGTAGTTTTAAAAACAAAATGGCTCAAAATGACAGAAATTTGATTCATGTTAACTCTCTCCCCACCAATGCGTTTAAGTAAGAACTACCAATTTACCACTCTTAGACAAGCATCTCATCAAGAGGGGCATAGTTTACTGTAGTTATCCTAGTTATTTCATACAAAGCAGGGTAGAAAACAGGGGAGGAACAGGCTGGAATTGAAGGGGACAGGATTGGTACGGAAGGCAGGAAAGAAAGGGGAACGAAGGTGGGTGTACTAAAAGGGTGGGAACTTGGAGAAGTAGTGGGAAAGGGAACTATGCAACAATGCTCAATATTTTGCAATCTAAAAAGGGCTAATGGAAGGAAGCCAAGAAAAAAGAGATGGAAGCTGGGACTGCAAGGTAGGGGAGACGGGATGTGTGGACCTCCCTGTCCCCCCTCCCCGCAACCAGGTCCCTTGTAACGGACTAACATCCAATCCAGGAGGAAGTGGAATAACAATAATATTACACTTTCGGCTTGAATAGCATTTAAACTAATAATGAGTCTGTCATTCATTAAGATAACGACGATGATGCAAGCGCTGCTGGAGGAGACTTCCGATTTAGAAAGGAAAGAATTCCAAGTCAGTAACAGATGCTGAAACAGTAGAGATGAGAGGTTTGGTTTGCTGCTTGGCTTTCGGTGGAAGGTGAAGACGGTTTATTGATTGACTGTGCATGTATGTTACAGTAAAGGTGTTCATTGTTGGGTTCTGTTCTGTAATCACTGAACATACGCCGACCTTTCCCGATATTTCCTGTCGGTTGTTGTCGCCCTCTGCTATCTTGGTAATCGTTTGCTGCTGGAGCTTCGATTGATGAAGACGGCATATTGAACAACTCTAAGTGATTATAAAGATCTTCATCTCTGGTTTCTGTTCTGAAACTAGTTGCTGCCATCGTTCTTAAACTAGGATCGACCTCAATTCAGACCCTCCAACTTCTCGACTGATTCAAACCGAACTACTTACCTTAAATTGTCTTGGCCGCTTTTAGATCGTGCACAGAATTAGAATGGGCTAGTCCAATATACAAATGAAATCTGATTCATCACTGAGAATGCGTAACCAACCGTATTGATGGATGATCATCCCAATAGTAGCAGCAACTTAGTGGTGCAAAGGGAGACGTCGGTTTATCGTTTCATGTTTCAGGTTTCATGTTTCATTACACTGTTTGGCAATGCCTTCCACGGTTTACCAGAGAAAGCTTAGAGAGTCTAAAAAATTTTGCGACACAGCTCCTTGAAGCAATATATCAAGCATCCGAAACAGTATTTCATCCATAATGATCAACCACTGAGCAAGTGATATTGACTTGAAATTAATACTGCCTCATGTCTGACATTTTCTTAAAAACATTGCTTAAACTAATCATATGTGTATAAACGACTTAAATCCTTTTATTGAAAAACAGGAAATACACTCTTGAACACAATACAGCTTTTCGAGAGCTTTATAGAGCGCCTTTCTACACAGCACGTCCTAAGTACTGATATTGTCTCTGAATAAAATGCAACATAGTGATTTGACTGACACGAAAATACAATTCCGCAGCCTCTTTATAGATTTTTTTGAAAAAAAGCGTTGGTTGTCGCGGATCATAATATTTTAGTGTATAAGCTACAGCACTATGATGATACCAGAACTTTCAAAGCTGTAATTTTACATCAGAACAAAAGCAGCTTTGTGCTGGTAATCAACATTTTGGGTAGTTTTGAAGACAAAATGGCTCAAAATGAAAGAAATTTGATTCATGTTAACTCTTTCCCCACCCATGCGTTTAAGTAAGAACTACCAATTTACCACTCTTAGACAAGCATCTCATCAAGAGGGGCATAGTTTACTGTAGTTATCCTAGTTATTTCATACAAAGCAGTTGGGGAGAACAAGGGAGGGACAGTCTGGGACAGAAGGGGACCGGATTGGTACGGAAGGCTGGAGAGAAAGGGGAACGAAGGTGGGTGTACTAAAAGGGTATGGTAACTTGGAGAAGTAGTGGGAAAGGGAACTATGCAACAATGCTCAATATTTTGCAATCTAAAAAGGGCTAAAGGAAGGAAGCCAAGAAAAAAGAGATGGAAGCTGGGACTGCAAGGTAGGGGAGACGGGAGGTGTGGACCTCCCTGTCCCTCCCCCCCCTCCCCGCAACCAGGTCCTTGAAACGGACTAACATCCAATCCAGGAGGAAGTGGAATAATAATAATAATGTTATACTTTTGCTTTTCTTTTCACAAACGTTAGAAGGGATAAGGCCCAACTCTTTCGGCTTGAATAGCTTTTAAACTAATAATGAGTCTGTCATTCATTAAGATAACAATGATGCAAGCGCTGCTGAAGGAGACGTTTGATTTAGAAAGCAAAGAATTCCAAGTCAGTAACAGATGCTGAAACAGTAGAGATGGGGCAGGTTCTGCAGGATATGAGAAGACTGGCACTGGGAATGCAGGATGAAAAGAACAGACAGGCTCGAAAACTAGACCTGTCTTCAGATTCTGTTGATAAAGCCATGAATGAGAGAATACGAACTGATGCTAGCAAGACTTCAAAACTCACGTGACTTTGATATCAACTCAATTAGCTGTAGTTTTAATTGAATGATTTATACCATAATGACAAAGTTATTAACTCTTTTCAATCGGGTCTGGTTCTGATACTGGGATCAAACGTTAGTTCGATTTGTCGGATTGTACTCAATTATTGAGATCAAATGATGGTGATCTTCTTGTCAGTCGGAGATGCTTTATGCTGGTTGGTTCTCTCAAAATCTTCATTCAATTATTTACTTCTTGTAATTTTACCAAAGTTCTGGATATCATTCTGTGAGGATATTTATTATAAGTAAATAAAACCATTTTTTAATACGAAACTGCCACCCTTGAAATAACAATCATTTTATTGTTTATTCATTGACCTGTTAATGTAATATTTATGATGGATGGAATGGGGCCATGCATATGGTTGGGGTGAAAACGTGTTTAAGAAAAATAGTTGCTAGCTTAATTAAGACAATGTAACCTCGGCGTAAAAGAAAAACAAGACACTCTTAAAGTGTTAACTCGAGGTTGTTTGGAGATAAGATAAGAAATGAGGAGGAGATAAATTATTTAAGGAACCAGTGCGCAGCTAGGCATAGGTTACACAGTAACAATTGACTGCCTAATGGTACATAGGATAGTCAGACTAAACTTAAACTGGAAAAAGATTATAGTTCAATCGTTGTTACAATCTATAAATCTAAAGTGAAAATTTCCAATGATGTCTAGACAATAATGCTGCAATTTCAAGCAATCTTCCACAATCACTGGTAATATCGAGACCTTACAAATCTACGTACGACATCAAGGAAACATCAATGAAGACGTTAGTATGAAAAATATTACACATTTCCCATACTAGAGAACTTCGAAAATAAATAGACTAGTTCAATTTTTAGACTAGTAATTTCCATTGGCCGATGAAGTGCTGTAAGTAGAGTGCGTGACAGTCAAGTACAAAGCTACCCTTATAAACACATCCATGACACATACGCAACGTCAGACGGGTAGATGAAGTTGCTTCTAGTAGTTGAAGATTAAAAATCATTGATATCTCAAGTATTTATAAAGTGCAACGCGACTTAACATCTTAACAACTGCAAAAATCTATCAATTTAATACATACAACAAAGTGTCTGCAATATCGAATCTATTTAACTGCAGGGTTTCAGTAATTGCGTCAATATTTTGAAAATGCAAAAATATCTGCGGTACGCAGTTTAGCAGATGATTTGTTTTCTGCACGTTCTAATATGGTTAATTACGTGTATAATCTTGTCTGTTTGTGTTTGTTATTCTCGGTGTTAAGTGTTATTGATACAGTTATAATAATAAGTGTCTTGTTCATTCGTCACGTATTCGAATACGAATGGTATTGCCTTGGAAGCGCAGTGGATTCCTAGATCGCTCAACGGGAAGGCTGATCTTTTACGCGTTTCTTTGACGAGGATGATACACCAGTAAATCCCTGTGTTTCGAGCCGTTGAAGCCAAATGGGGTCCTCGCACGAATCTTAACCGTTTCACATCCTATTATAGAGCGCTCAGCTTCTGCGTTTTGACCCCTAGTTTGCTTCTCCTCGTTGTAGGTGTGTCCGATGCCTTTGTCCGAGACCGAGTGCTAAGGATAACTGGATTATCTTCCCAGTGGGTCTCGTAGTGGTCGCCCGATTTGAGCCTGATTTGGTATATTTGTGTGCCCGCGGTTTGGCACATTTGTACGGCATGTGAGCCTGATTTGGCTTATTTTTTAGCCTGCTTTGGCATAATCTTGAGCCTGGTTTGGCATATCTGTGAGCCTGCTTTGGTTTGAGTTGTGAGTCTGATTTGGCATTTCTGTGTGAGCCTGCTTTAGCTTATTTTTGAGCCTGATTGGGCATGTCTCAAGTCATTTCAGTGGTGTCGGCTCGTTGTCTCATTGTATCTATCTAAGTTAGCTTAGCGTTCTGTGGATAACACTGGCGCATCTTATTTAGAATCTGCTGTTTACAGTATAAATTGGGGCCAGGCAGTGTTTGGTATTTAAGTTTGTTCTGTTAGCAACGCCTTGAGTGAGTTTCCCTTTAAATAAGAGGACGCCAAAAGAAGCTAGGCTTGCGCGCCCTGTTCAGCCTAGGTAGCTGCTTTCTGTTAGTTCTGTCAGGCGATTTCTGCAGATTTTGCCTCTAAATCGCGATGTATTCCATCTAAAATTTATACATGTAATAGTTTTATGTCCATTTATGTGTCCGCGCAAGCGCAAAGTAGATCTATTTTGAACTCTGAGGCCTTGTCCCGTAGCTGAGACCTAGTACACGCCTCAGTCCTCCTTTGCGTTTCCATTAGTTCGTTGAATTGTCCAAGCTCAATCTTAAGAGTACGGCATATTATACTTTCATTCTAGGGCAAGTGTTTCTTTATTCACGTTATTTAGGAGGGGAGTTTAAAAGGCATATTAAGCCATATAGTTAGTGATGTTTCTAAGTAGAGAGATATAGATATATTTCAGTATATTTTCCAGAATCTGCGTGTAATTGTCAGCGCTTAGTCTTATCTAAGTCACTTTCAGTCCAGGTGTATACAAGTTTTAAACAGTTTATTTTGCAGTATACACGTGTAATGATTTTATTAGAAGTTCTGCTTTTGTCTTTAGTTGCAGTTCTGAGTAATTTGTTTAGAGTCCTGACGGGGGACGTAAGTTGCACATGGCCCGCCCCAGATTTCCTGTCCCTTTTTCCCTACAGGGTATTGGGTACAGGTTTTTTCTGGCCACCCTGGCACGCTTACATGTAGCTTTTAGTTTTATTTCATTTGCTGTAGTGTTTCATTTTTTTGGGTATAATTAAAGTGGGTTATGGCGTTGCACCCAGGCCATATCCAATATTCTCCATGATTTGTTGCCTATATTGTTTCTTGTTTTTCTATTAACTTCTAGAAAGTGCAGAAATGTAATGCCTCAATACAGCAGGAAAAAGAATTTCCTGCACTATAATATTTTCACGACCTACTACGCGTGTATGAATACACAAAAATCAAGGGCCTTGATTAGGGGAAAATTACCTCATTTCTAAAAAGCCATACTAGAACATGATCATCTACGCGCATCACCTCAATCATCACCGAAAATAAACCACATCCTCATCACGAGTCTCATTTGCATACAATGAAAGTCGTCACGATTCTTATCCCCGTTTTCCACAGTGGCCGCTAGGAACAGCAAGGGAGCCCAACCTCCCTTTTGTGTCCTAAATACGAAGAAGAAAAACGGTTTGCAGACTATGCTAGGCAACCTCGAGTAAAAAGGAAGTTTAAAAAAACTATATGTTGAAATGGATGTGTGATCATCATTCAGATACACAATGATCCTGAGAATGCGATGGAATCTCCATTATAATAGATTATAATAGAATCTAATAGAGGTACTTAGTAGTCCAGTCCAAGAATATTTAATCATAAATTTTAAACTGATCAGGAAAACTTACGTTCGTCAAAGCTGTGTTGTATGTACCTACCATTCATTCAGTCTAATGATACACCTTTTTGTGACTTCAGTCCTTGAGAGAGTCTTCAAGAATCGAAATACAAGCTTACTAAGCTTGTAAATTTCAAATAAGCCCGATCCAATGAATGAACCGAAGCTGACCATCGATCAAAAGTGATCAATGGCTTAAATTATAATCTGTGGGACGTTCAATTAGTTTGTCTAACCCATTACACTGTTGACCATCAATCGAAATCTTAATCGGTCGGTTGAAAGTGTATCCGCAATAACCTTCGGGTTCTGGAAAGGTGTACGCCCACAGTTTTTGGATGCAGCTGGCTTTGTTTGTAACATGCCGGCTCAACTTTCGACGACGCCAAATATCATGTTTTAAAGGCATCTCAACAACTTAGCCATGAGAAATTTATTTTGATAGAATAAACGTTTTGTGTGAAAATATTCTGAATTCTAGCACAATTGTGTCTAAAATCGACAAAGGACGTGGATCACGGAGATCCGTCTAGCTCGACGGTTTCGTTGTAACTGAGCTCCTTGATAATTGGCCCCATGATCGTTTGCGAACTGCTGTCCAACCTCCTCTGGGGAAGATACAGACAGCTTTGTTTCACCCTTTTGGCACTTACTAGCGTATCGTCGCCACAAAAATATAAATGAAACTGAGTCAAATATCACCCATCTCACTAGATTTATTCCTAAAAGAGTTACAGATCATATGATTTCCGGTCATGCAAGTACTTGTGGCCTAAAAATAATATATGATCTAAACCCTAGGCCTGAAACCTGCTGAATGCCCTGCTGAAAAAGAACGAGATGGCCATCATTGCCATCCTCTGCGTACAATGAAATAAAGTGCAAGATGGCTGGATCAATCTTGATCAACCGGTTGAAAAACTCTTTCGTAAAATAGCTATAGAGATCATATGATTTCTGATGTTTACTTCAGTTATATAAGCCAAAAATTGAATAAACTAACCGTGTGTGTGTTAACGACTTAAGCTTAGTAAACAAGAAATACACTGTCAAACTCAATACAGCTTTCGAGAGCTTTAAAGAGTGTTGTTCTACACCCCACGTCCTTATTCCTTGTATTACAATTTACTGACAATATCAATGAAGAGGGGATATTGCCAAAAAATTGCAACACAATATGGACTGACAAGAAACTACATTTCTGAGGCCTTTTTTTCTCTTGGTTTAAATAAGCTCTTTTAGACCTTAATAAGTATAAACCTGTATAAATAAATAAATTTATTTATTTTTATATTAAGGCATGTGTTTTACCAAAACAAGGCCATCACTTTGTGCGAGCTCTTTCAGCTTCTGTTACGATTCCGATAACGAACAGATTAATATAGAAACAAACAACTGCGTTGGATAAATCTGGCCACGGTTGTGGCAGGTTTAATGAAATCAAAGCTAACAGGAACACAGCGATATATGAAAACTGATTAACCTACTGAAAAAAAAATGGGGCGACCAAAATCCGCCTCAACCCACACAACTGTGGCTGAAGCCCCACAAAATAAGAAAAGCTGGCGTTAAGGCTGGAAAGCGAGAAACAGTTGGGCAAATAATTGGGCAACTATGAAGAAGAAAACATCGATGAACCTCTCAAGGGGTTTTAAGGCCTGGGTCAAAGGTGTGTTCTGAGGAGATATGAGTAATTAGCAATATCTCTCGCTAGAAGACCTAGAACAGTTGCCTGGGAAGGTAAACTGTAATGACACCCTTTCTCCGACTATTAATAGGGCTCATACGAATCAGGTTGAAATATCCCAAAACCGAAAAGGAGTATGGTGAAACAAGCGATAAACTAACCTATCATAAACATACCACGATAACTATAATTTGTCCTATTACTAACTGTTATTAATAATAGCCTATTAATATAATTATTTTATTTTGCTTTTTTAAGGTTAGATTATGAACTAGACTAAGACTGAAATTCCTTTGATTGTTCATGGGTTTCATGTTTTCGTACAATGTTTGGCTTCCTTTCCATGGTTTACCAGAAAAAGCTTGGATTTAACCAAATATGTTTTGGCTAGAGTAACAAAAATTGGCGGCGATAAAAGGTGTTTTTGAAAAGATTTTGTTGATTTTCTGCTTATTCAACAAAAACTTACTTTTAACGATGATCTTGTCGTGATTAGGGGACACTGACAGAAATATTCATAGCTGGCTTTATTCCATAATTGGTAAACATTCACAGGCATACAGCGGTACTGCCGATACTGAGGAGTGTTTCATCAGGAAATGCCATTCTCTTTCTAATTAAAACTCAGGGTTACTAGGAAACATTGTTCTTCAAAAACAATCACTGTTTCCTCGAAATTAGATTGCAATATGTAATTCACAATTCGACGTTTGAAAAAATGGTAAAATAATCTCAGGCTTGTTGTCATTTGCAAGGCATCATATTGATTAATAAAAATTCACCTTTTTCATACGCTCTTCCCATCAACATTTGGCCTTTCTTGGAGATGGCTCGCTTCATGGTACTGTTCTAAGAAGTTAATCATTTCCACATGTTTTGAAGTTTTGGACTCGAGGTTCTCAACAGAACGCTGTACACAGTACTTGTAGTCAGAGATAATATGTTAAAATATATTTAGCGGTATGAGATTGTAACGTCATAAATAATTCAGAAACTATTTGTTTCATTTAAGTAAAAACTCATCATTCTTTGCCCAGCTTTGCTGGTGTCACTTCGTACATATTAAATGACAAATTGAATAATTGTAAGGAAGCAACATCTTTTCGATTCAGAAAAGTACAGAGGTTTTTTTTTTGTTCTACTTGTCAAGTTTGAGGATTTGGCTTTGTAATCTTTTCTCACTGCTAAATGTGTTCACATTCTAAAAAAACTCGCGAGATTTCTCACTCAAGCTATTCTTAACATAAACAACAATGTCGCTCAATGTATGATTTACTGACTCGTGTTATTTTACAGTCAGGGATGAGCAATACTGAATATGTCTGAGTTTGCCATAAAGGCCCGGAGACAATAATGATTCTTCTGTAATAATGGAAATATAAGGTCACTAGCTATGATTTAATTCGATGATTTTTTTGATTATTTTTTTACGTCATTGAGATTATTATTATTACCATTATTATTTCCATCTTATATTTACACAAGCTTCTTGTAATTCGGAACGATCGCAGACACAGGGCTTTATTTTTATTAATCTTATTGGACTATTTATATATTTTTTTTTCTCACTCAAAACGTGGAAAATATGTTTGAATTTGCTGTAAATGCTCGGAGAGAAACTCGTTTTTTTCGCAGTGACGGTAATATAAGGTCACCAGTTATGATTTGGATCGATGAATTGAGCAGACAAACTTAACCATCTTTTTATATCATTGTGTCTAAAATCGACAAAAGACGTGGATCACGGAGATCCGTCTAGCTCGACGGTTTCGTTGTAACTGAGCTCCTTGATAATTGGCCCCATGATCGTTTGCGAACTGCTGTCCAACCTCCTCTGGGGAAGATACAGACAGCTTTGTTTCACCCTTTTGGCACTTACTAGCGTATCGTCGCCACAAAAATATAAATGAAACTGAGTCAAATATCACCCATCTCACTAGATTTATTCCTAAAAGAGTTACAGATCATATGATTTCCGGTCATGCAAGTATACCTGGTTTTTTGAAAACCGGGCTACTAAAAAATGTCAGTCTCTCGCACTGATTGTTAATTTGATGGCCCTTGTTACTTGAAAAGTAAAATCTCACCTCAAAAAGAAATTATTGAATACATGAGCCTCCATTTGATAGAATCGTCTATCTTGAAGGTAACAAAAGTGACGTTTTCCTCATTAATCTGGAAAATAAGGCATTTTAAGAAGCAATTTTTAGTGTCGGTGTCACCGATTGCAAAGCCAATTCCCCAGTTCACCCCATTTTTAATTGACGCTGGTCTCCCAAAAACAATCTAAGCCAACACTGCTCAACAAAACCAAGTCCTAAAACCAGCAGTTCAACTGCTTGCTGACTAGGAACATTCTGAACAGAGTGGGTCATTGCTTACATGCAAACAGCACAAACAAACTGCATAAGAGTGCAAAAACACATCAAACTTTACAACAACCCCACTCCCCTGCAATTTAACCAGGCTACCCCAAATGCATACCAGACGATAGCCCCATGTCTGTGCAACAACATGGCACCCGGCCAGACACAACCCCCCCTTAATTTGAGGGAGACATTGAGCTTTGAAAGACAGGGGTAGCCCAGGTACAAAGACTCAGCAAATCTGCACTCTAGCACAAAGCATAGTCTTTACAACAACCCCACCCCCCTGGAATTTAACCAGGCTACCCCAAATGCATACCAGATGATAGCCCTGTGTCTGTGCAACAACATGACAGCCAGCCAGACACAACCCCCCCTTAATTTGAGGGAGACATTGAGCTTTGAAAGACAGGGGTAGCCCCGGTACAAAAACTCAGCGAATCCGCACTCTAGCACAAAGCATAGTCTTTACAACAACCCCACTCCCCTGCAATTTAACCAGGCTACCCCAAATGCATACCAGATGATAGCCCTGTGTCTGTGCAACAGCATGAGACTGAGTTTGACGGAAGCCCCCCTCAAAAAATATTAGCTGGGCCAACGGGGGCAACAGCCCGTCCCTACGGGACGGGCTGTTGCCCCCCTCGTGCAAATTTTCTGGAATTTGCACTGATTTCTGTCAATTCCAGGAAGTTATTTGGAGCCCATGGTTAAGAGGTGAGGGTGGTTAGTCGTGAAGAGCGAGATTGTTATTTTTACACTAAAAGTATCAGGGCTTTAAGCGAATTACGTTTTGAAAGATTGCCTGCAATGTGCTGGACTTGACTTAAGATTTCAAGCAACCCGGTTTTCAAAACTCCAGGTAGAAGTACTTGTGGCCTAAAAATAATATATGATCTAAACCCTAGGCCTGAAACCTGCTGAATGCCCTGCTGAAAAAGAACGAGATGGCCATCATTGCCATCCTCTGCGTACAATGAAATAAAGTGCAAGATGGCTGGATCAATCTTGATCAACCGGTTGAAAAACTCATTCATAAAATAGCTATAGAGATCATATGATTTCTGATGTTTACTTCAGTTATATAAGCCAAAAATTGAATAAACTAACCGTGTGTGTGTTAGCGACTTAAGCTTAGTAAGCAAGAAATACACTGTCAAACTCAATACAGCTTTCGAGAGCTTTAAAGAGTGTTGTTCCACACCCCACGTCCTTATTCCTTGTATTACAATTCACTGACAATATCAATAAAGAGGGGATATTGCCAAAAAATTGCAAGACAATATGGACTGACAAGAAACTACATTTCTGAGGCCTTTTTTTCTCTTGGTTTAAATAAGCTCTTTTAGACCTTAATAAGTATAAACCTGAATAAATAAATAAATTTATTTATTTTTATATTAAGGCATGTGTTTTACCAAAACAAGGCCATCACTTTGTGCGAGCTCTTTCAGCTTCGGTTACGATACTTTCCGATAACGAACAGATTAATATAGAAACAAACAACTGCGTTGGATAAATCTGCCACGGTTGTGGCAGGTTTAATGAAATCAAAGCTAACAGGAACACAGCGATATATGAAAACTGATTAACCTACTGAATAAAAATGGGGCGACAAAAATCCGCCTCAACCCACACAACTGTGGCTGAAGCCCCACAATTAAGTAAAGCTCGCGTTAAGGCTGGAAAGCGAGAAACAGTTGGGCAAATAATTGGGCAACTATGAAGAAAACATCGATACCTCTCAAGGGGTTCTAAGGCCTGGGTCAAAGGTGTGTTCTGAGGAGATATGAATAATTAACAATATCTCTCGCTAGAAGACCTAGAACAGTTGCCTGGGAAGGTAAACTGTAATGACACCCTTTCTCCGACTATTATTTCGGCTCAAACGAATCAGGTTGAAATATCCCAAAACCGAAAAGGAGTATCGTGAAACAAGCGATAAACTAACCTATCATAAACATACCACGATAAATATAATTTGTCCTATTACTAACTATTATTAATAATAGCCTATTAATATAATTATTTTATTTTGCTTTTTTAAGGTTAGATTATCAAGTAGACTAAGACTGAAATTCCTTTGGTTGATCATGGGTTTCATGTTTTCGTACAATGTTTGGCATACCTTCCATGGTTTACCAGAGAAAGTTTCGATTTAACCAAATATGTTTTGGCTAGAGTAACAAAAGTTGGCGGCGATAAAAGGTGTTTTTAAAAAGATTTTGTTGCTTTTCTGCTTAGTCAACAAAAACTTACTTTTAACGATGATCTTGTCGTGATTAGCCGAGACTGACAGAAATATTCATAGCTGGCTTTATTCTATAATTGGTAAATATTCGCAGGCATACAGCGGTGCTGCCGATATATCGATACTGAGTGCTTCGCCAGGAAATGCCATTCTCTTTCTAATTACATAATGATTGCGAAGCCTTTTCTCGCCACAAGACCCTTTATTCGAATAGAGATTTGCAAGGTCAAGAACTTCAAGTATTTTAAAGTAACCTAACTATTTCAAATTGCAACTTTGAATTTATTCAAATACGAAGACGCCAGGCATATTGAAAAAAAAGGCCTCTGAAAATGCCGCAATGATTAACTTGGCGAAATGGTATTAACTGTTTCTTTCCCGTTGTATATAACAAGTCTACCGGTCATTTATATAGCGAATCGACTTTATGATTCAGCGAAACAATGACGACTTTGCAACAGAACGACCGGAAAGACTCGCAGAACTTACCTTCAGAAACCAGTAGGTCTACTATGCAGCCCATATTGACTCGTGGTTCACCACTAATTACCTAAAATTTCCCATTACGTGTGTCGGATCATTAATGACGCATTTACGTTCTTCATAGGCAAAATAATTCTGCACGGAATTAGGATCAGATTGAAGATCAGATCATTGCCAACACTTCGCAAATCAAATTACTTGGAGTTGAAATAGATGACAAGCTTAATTTCACCAGCCATACCAGTAACATTTGCATAAAAGCCAGTCAAAAAGTTGGTGTCTTATTGAGACTGCGACATTTGATACCATGCAAAGCAAAACTGATAATCGACAAATCATCCATCCTGCCTCACTTAACATATTGCCATCTGGTATGGCATCACTGTAGATCTTCTGACAGTAGAAAAATAGAACGGATTCAAGAACGCGGACTTAGAGCAGTATTTAACTCCCATTCAGAATCATACGAAAACCTTCTGGTTCGTGCAGAGCTACCTTCACTACTAAATCGAAGACTACAAGATATCGCTATATTAATGTACAAAGTAAAATATGGCCTCGCACCGAGCATTGTTAACGAACTATTTAAGCGGAAAGGCACTAGTTATTCACTAAGAAACAGTGATTTTGATATTCCGACTTTTAACACTATTAACTATGGAAAGCATTCTCTTAGATATCAAGGACAGTAGTAATAGGGGCTACACTAGGTCCTGACCAATCAGAGCGCAGCAAATTTTCTCTCGACCAATCAGAATCGAGTATTTCGCCCATGTGACTGATTGACGTCACAACCCATTGTTTTAGCCCACGTGACCCCATAGGAATAAAGAACACACGCACACAAGAGTTGAATCCACATTCTTGGCATAGTTTTAATGACCGCGTAAAGCCCTGGGTACAAGCGGGACGTATGTGACGCCCTATTGACGTCACGCCCATTACAAATCTAATAACAGATCGAGTTCATGTCCAATCCTCTCGTAGCCATAGGGATAACTGGATCGGGTGGCGACCTCGATGACGCGCTTGTCAAACACCAACCCATACTGCTTCACGCGCGGAACCACTTGAATTTGTTTCTGTTCTAAATCTCGTTTGAAATAATAAGGCTTGATGAGGTTCAAATCGCGTCGAGAATCCTGGGGCGAATCTAATTCGGAAAGAATGTTCTCTTTCATGGTCTGAAAATTGAGAATGGCGGATCCACGGACGTTGAGCGTGAAACCGCGGACCTTGCATACCACTTTGCCACCACGGGTCTGGTACCCATAATTCTTAGCGCCTCCCGAAACAAACTCGGTGATGACGTCTCCATCTAATTCATCCGTCATGTCCCCGAGAAAATCGCCGGTGGCAATGCTGGGTTGACCGGGACGCCACTTGTACACCACACTATCGGTATCGTAATAAAGGACTTGCTGTTGAAGGGTGTCTAGGGACTCATAGAGCTTCAATCGAGCATGACAGGTGGTGAAAGCGGCTATGAAAATATTAGTCTTGGTGCCTTTGACGGCATTGTCGTGGACACTGGTATAAACGGCTTCCAAAATGTCGTCGGTGCAAAGGCGGAGGGTGCTTAGTTCGAGGGCGGCATCAGAGACGAGTCTGAACAAATCGGCGGGGTGTTGAACGGTGACGGTGGTGGGTTTGTTGATTCGCTCCCCGAACTTGCCCCAGAAACTGTTCAGCATGAGCTTGGCTGTGGCTTTGCGACCAGGATTTTTGGCAATGCTGGCAATGTCCAGTCGGATCCCTTCCCGTTCCTGGTAACGAAGAATATAGTTGCGTTTCTGCTCGAGGGTCTGACACCAACTGGGCCATCCCGCGGATTCTTGTTTTAACTTGAGCCAGGTGTTCACGTAATCGGCAAAAAGACCCGTTTGGCGTTGCTCGGGGGGAAAATGCCAGACTTCGTGAATCTTGATCAGTGTGTACCCTTTTTCGACGGCTTTGACCAATTCGGGTGTGCACCAGGTGCCGCGTAGCATACGATCCGCATCGGAATGAGGGCAATAATGGGTTCGGGTCAACATGGGTTGGGCCTGCTCGGTCTGGACACAGGCACGGCAGAGAGGAAACGTGAGCTTGTTCCCGCTACGCACGGGTAGAACAGGATGGAACAAACCAGCAGGAGGAAGAATGTCCACGGTGGCTACACCAAAATAGGACTCCAGGGACTGGTCGGTTGGCTGCGTGATGATTCGAGGATGCCCAATGGGGTAAGGACAGTTTTTATTGACCCATGGGTACAGAGAGGTCACATCCACATAGCGTATTTCCTCACCTTCTCCAGCCACAGCATGCAGAGCCACGGCACCGGTTCGACCCCCAAAGAAGGCTTCACGGGGTTCCAAGGGTGCCACCAGATCAAAGGAATTGAGAAAACATTGGACGGCTTCATCGGTGTCCACTAGTTGGTCCCATTCACACTCCCACATTTCAATGACTGTATAACCTGCTCGGAGCAAAGCCGTGCGTTTGGAGAGCGTGGCTTGATAGAGTTCCTCCACGGTTCGATCCGGTGTGGCATAATGTTTGGCGGTTCTCACGGGATAACAGCGGGGACAGCCATGGTAGAGGCATCCATGAAACTCGTAGACAGTGCGAGTCAGGGGATCGTAGCCATCGACAAAATGACTATCGACGCTGGTTCGGATAGACTGTTCGCCTCCATTGCGAACATGACGTATGCGATCAGCACTAGCCCCCTCTTTGGGAATGAGGTGTTCTTGGTAATAAAGCCATTGCAGGGCTTTGAGGGATTGGTTGACTTGGGCCCCTCGCCATCCCCCCAGAGGTTCCACAGCGATAGTATCGGGGGTCAAATGATGCTTGCGCCAATACAAATTGCAAGCACTGGCAATGGTGATGCACTTGGCCATGGGGTTGAAGCCCGCCTGCTGTTCAAATTCTTGTTGAAAGGCTTCACACCCCGCTTTCAATAGAGCTACATCCGATTTGCAATAATCAATCATTTCTTGCTGGAAATGGAAGGGCACGTTCCGACGGACTTGATCGGCATGCCAACGAGTCAGTTCGTCTTTCTTTTTGGCCATCATGCCGTCGGGATCGTAAAATTCCAGATCAGGGATGCGGCCCACATACTGTTGATGATCAGGGGTATTGAATAAGTGAGGAAAGAAGCCCTTCTTTAACTCAGTCAAATTGAAGGTGCTGGGAAAAGAGGCCAGCGGCATAGGCAAGAAACACAACGAGTCAATGAATTTGAGGGGTCCACTCTTGAACGACAACACTTTGGCTCCCACGGTCAGCTGATCCTCGACCACGCGTTGTTGCTGGTACAGTTCATGGAGAATAAACATGCCATCGAAGCCTTTCAAATTATGAAACACCACGAGAATCTCCCGCTCGCCTTCACAGTCTGGAACGTCGGTGAGATCATCCAAATCACGCAAAAATTGTAGGGCACAGTCCTCCCCGTCCAACACATGGATGGTTGTTTCGGCACTGGATGAATAACATAACAAATTAGCCACAAACACCCCTTCCGCATTCTGCATGGCTTCAAAGTCCGCGTAAACAAACAGGGGAGGGGGTGGCGCCACCATGCTACCTCCCCCCTCCTCTGTGGGTTCAGTCTCCTCATGCTCCTCCACCACGGGCTGAATGTAACATTGATGGTCCTGGATAGGTACCCATTCCTGACACACGGAACATTTGCTGTACCCGCACTGATGACGTTGGTTACGGACGACTGTGTATTGGGCTTGACACTTGAGACAGATTTTGATGGATTGACATTGCTTGCTGATTTCATGATAACGCTTGCACTGATGGCCATAAAACTTGCGGTGACACAGACAGCAATACTCAGTGGGGCGGGTGCCACGCACATAATCCGGACAATCAAAGCGCCCACACGCAGAGCAGCGTCTCCCTTGACAAGTGTGATGGGATCGATCATTGGCGTTGAACCCTCGTTCACAATCCAAGCAATAATAGGAGCGATTGACAAACGCGGGAAAGGACGTGCAGCCGTCAAAATGATCATTGGACTTGAGTAAACGAATCTGATGAGGAGCGGCGGGGCCTTTGAAGATTAAAAAGAACGGTTTCATCCGGGTCATGACCAAGAGTTGATATTGAGGTCCCAACGCTTGTTGAAATTGACGAAGCTCGGGTATACCACAGGGACCCTCTGCGACTCCCGCTTGCTGATGGAGGGCCTGGGCTTGACGTTGCTGCACAGGTCGACCACGTTTGAGATTGTCCCAGTCGCGAAACCCGTCCACGCCTTGATCTTTATGGCAATGAGCACGCATGGTGACAATAGCACGAGCACAGCATAGGGTATCTCTGTTTTGGATGGTGACAATGCATTGCTTTTTCTTGTTGACTCGATCCAAACATAAACGTCCCACATTGCGTTGTTTATGTCGACCAGACCCTGGGCTGGGCATGGACACAAACACTACATCCACTTGGAACCCGCGATCGGGGTTGAAGGCTTCATTGCTGTTTAATTTTCCCGCCAGGGTGGCTAACATCTCATCCAATCGAGCCGTACGTTGTAAAAATTCCCCCACAGTAAAATTGGCGGTTTGGTACGCGTGGGTGAATCCATGCGCTGTGATAGCAAAGTTCACAAAATGATGGGCGGGTCGCTGCTCACGGTCGAGTTCTGTTTCAATAGCTTGATGCAAGGCTTCCGTGAGGGCCATCCCAATATTATCCCCAGCACCAGGATCCCTCAATTGACGCAATTGCGCGTTGAATTGCGCCCGCTCTACCACATTGCGCCAGCGGCGTCGTCGACCAATAGGTTGCATGGTAAATTGAAAGAGAGGGCCTCGGGCGGGAGCGGCCCCTCCCAACTGTTCCCACCGGTCATAGGCGCGGTTTAATAGAGCATCCT
>BOPM01000780.1:22060-34878 GCA_022179025.1 Porites australiensis
ACAGGAGAGATGTTTAGGATCCGTGAATAAGTCCGAACACACCGAACAAGACACTTCTTCACGAAGATTGTAAAATAATGTTGCAAGATCCATGATATTTTCATGAACAAGTGACTGAGCCACTGACCCTTGAGGCAGTCCACACTGAACAATGAGGTCTTGTGATTGTCTACGTTTAGCTTTTTGCGGTATCCCAAAGGCATATGAACCAATCAGAGTACTGTTGTAAAGGGGTTATTATTGTTTTCGTGGCTTATGATTCCCAGAAATGTGCTGCCAACTCATTCACCTACTGTTAAGACCTGTTGATGAAAGATGCGAACGTGTATTTCACTCCGTCGAACTCCGATTTAATGTAGAAACTGTTTAGAAGAGATTGAATATAATTGTAATATCCACTTTCAATAGGACTTACTCAAGATACATGATAGCCGTCGAGGTAACTCTCTAAACTCTACTCCGAGCAATCAAATATTGTAGCTTTCTATCTTTACCTGACTTTACCTTCCTTCGGAAACAAAGAAGGCCATGCCAAACAATCAAATTATCACGGACCTCTGTTGTTGTAAGAGTTCCTGTCGCGTTAGCATCAGCTCGTAATGGTATGATTATCTTTATGAAACATGGAGACAAAATAACGGTCAATAACAAAGTGATGTCCGTTTGCGAATAATTAAGCCTTTGTAAAGTACGATAGCGTGAAAACCATGCACAGGCTTCAAGAGATGCAATTTAAATTTAATTGTTATTTTAATAGGGCGCGGCGTACTGTGAGTAATAAGCATGATACAGGGAAAAGATGTATATGTTGTGGTTCAATTTTGTCCTTGGTTGAAAGTTTATTTTCCTTTGTTTTTGGGTATGGTAATATATTTTCATTAGTGAGAATGATACACCTTTGACTGGAGGCCATTTGTTTATAGATTAGCACAAACACTATTGATTAGATATTTCGGTATTTCGATTAACTGATTTCCAATTGCGTGTTTTCTTGAGTGAAAAGTCCACTTGTCACAGAGAAATTCCTCCACGATACCCAAGGATAACAGTCAATTCAACAGTTTTATGGATCTTTTTATTGATAGGAAGTTCGAGCCAAGAGGAGTATTAAAAAAATGTTTCAACGTTTTAGTGTTAGTAAAACAAACGCCAGTTGTAGAACAGTAACAGACAAGATTACAATGTGAGTATTGTTAGAATGTTCAACAAATCTGTTAATGCATTAAGGAAACCTACCATCCGATTGCTATTGTACGGAGATAATGCTGGCAAACAAACCGAACGGTGGGTCAATGACCAACGTGGAAATCTGTTCGTGTTTATTATTACTGCATGATTAAATTTTCACTTGATGGAAATGTGATATGTGTATCGCAAGTCAGTTAATGTCCTTAATTTAAGTTCATCCGCTTATGAAGGTGTTTTAATTAATAGGTTACTTAACGTAGTTAATCAAAATAGACATGTTATGTTGATCTGACTATTGAGTCTGTGGACCAAAGGCTATGGCATGACCATTCAAATGAAACTCTCCCCCAGTACTCTGGTGCTGTCCTATATTTCGTTTTGTTTACAAAAGAAGATTAGATCTGAAACTTGTGTTAATTCCTCCGGAACGACAACCAATCGAGGAATGTTAGTTGTTTTTATTTTCATTTTTAAAATAGCCACCCCCCCCCCCCCCTCCCTGTATTCCCCGCGCCTACTGTTTTCTCCCTAACTACAATCCCACCAACAAGATTGAATTAGAGTATATAGTAAAGAGAAAAGAAATGCAAACGAAAGAAAAGACTGTCGAGAGAGAAGAAAAGAGATAAGGGAAACTAAGTGTAAAACTGGTTTCATTTCAGGAGGGTTTCTCCCGGTAATTTTGGGCGTGTGTATTCCGTTGGGACCTGGACATCCTTACCCCGTCAAAGAAGCTCATTTTTTTCCTCTGATCAGTAACGTGTACACCCCATCTCTGTCCAGAAGTGAAAAAAATGTCTCAATTTCAGCAGGTTTTCTCCACATTTCTAAAACACCTGTTATATTCTCGTGGGGAATGGACAGTCTAAATCGAAACCCAATCACAGACTAGGAAGGTTAAATTAAAACTGGCCGTTTACACATACCATTATATAATGTAAAAGTACTCCTGGAGTTTCAAGGCACTTTTCCTGCATGTCAATGATCAATTAAATGAATTTTGCTGCTACAGGTCTTACAGTCACAGATTACAGCTAGAGTTACTTCAAAGTAACCAAAACATGTTGTGCCTTTCCATGTTCCAGTATTTTGTTTTCAATTATTTCCGAACCTTTTTCTTCTATACACCAACCCACCAAACCAAGAGCAATAAAACTGGAGTGACTTTAAAGAGTTTTCAAAATTGTTTGCTCTTGTATTCATATGCCCTGCTAGCAGTGTTTCAACGACAACAACAATGACAATAACAACAAAACCAAGCTTTAATTGCATGACTATAACAGAGTATTGCGGTATGGTATGGCAAAAGCTGTTATAACTAATTTTTGATTCGTAAATTAATCAAAATAACTTAACAAATACATACAATAAAAACGAAATAAATCATTACTTATTTCCAACTATTCTTACGGTAGGAGTAATTATATATTCCCCAGACCTTGGATTTGTATTCGGCCAATTTTGCAGGGCAAAGCGTCATGGGAAGGATGCAGAACGCGGGATGCGAGTGATTGGTAACAGAGCACCCTTCACCAGATACCATGCCGAAGCGTTAGGACAGTGCTCGGGACGCCTACATCGCAATCCGTCGCTAGGGGCGATGTATATGTAAACGCGGGAAAACCCTGATTGTCTTGCTTACATAAAAAACAATGCATACAAAACCTAACAAAACTTTTGAATCTAAGAAACTGAAAAGTAATGTTTGAAATGACATAATCCTACTACACTTAGAAAGTTAAATAAGAGTGGTGATGCTTGCCATTATTGCCATTTAAAAATGACCAGATGTCATTCAAATATTTGAATTCGACTATTATTTTCATCAGACACCACAATTTGGTCATTACTTAGAACAGCTACTGAGAATGGCTCATTGAATTCTCCTAATTTGCTGCCATTTGTACCAAATTTTCCAACAAACTTCCCGTCTAGTTCAAAGACTTGTATTCTCTGATTCCCTTTATCACAAACCAACAGGTGCTTTGACTGAGTCACTGACAGAAAACGTGGAGAATTAAACTCCCCGTCCCCCTCCCCCTGCTTACCAAACTTGTACTGAAAATGCCCCTCCCTGTTAAATACTTGGATACAGTGTCCAAGGTGGTCTGACACTATGAAATATTCACCACACTGAACACAGTGAATAGGAAAACTAAAAGAACCCTGCTTACCTATCTTCATTACAAACTTTCCATCCGGGGTAAAGATCTTAATCAGTTTGTTACCTGTATCAGCAACAATAATATTACCAGTACTATCTAGGAACAAACCCCAAGGGTAGCTGAGCTGATTATCAAGGCTTCCTTGGCGACCAAATGAAGCTATATACCTCCCCTCCCAACTAAGGATCTGTACTCTATGGTTACCCCATTCTGTTATAAAAATATTTCTTCCCTTATCAATGACAATTCCCGTAGGATTCATAAACTCTCCAGCATTTCCCCCTTGGTGACCAAAGGTTCTTAAGAAAGTACCATTACTGTCAAACACTTGAACCCGATGGTTCCGGTTGTCAGCTACTACTACTTCATCTTCAGCAGTCACTGCCACCCCCATAGGATGATTTAACATTCCTTCACCCCAGCCGTTCCTTCCAAAAGATAAAACAGATTTGACTTGAAATGATTTCACAATTACAGCAAAAGGACTACCATGAATATGTTCCCCGTTTACCTTAACTAATAACTTTATTGTCCCTTGAACTCTGGGAAAATAGCTGATGTTGTAGATTCCATCCTTGTTATCATCTATTCTTACTTCCGTCACGCATTCTTGTTCTTTCTCGTCATTGATCTCTACCGTGACACGGTCCTGTTGATTATACCCCTGCTTTCTCTCTGCGTTTCTTGTGATCAAATTGAATTGAGCTTTACGCCCAACAGTTCCTTCTTTCAGTCCTTCGCCTTTAGCCAAGGATTCTTTTGCTTTTGTCCGGTAACCTTCTTTCAAGAATCCAATTTCTTCGCCGTTGACGACATCAAGCATCTTCTGATTTTCTACGAAAACAAACGCTTGCAGACTGTTGCGGTCATGAACAATAGGCTCTGTCTCATCCACTCCCTGAAAGATTGTTTGCAGTGTTTTTTTAAGCTGAACAACTTCCGCAGTGGTGCTTCGTTTTAGAAGTTTATCAGCTTCTTCCAATGATGATTCAATAACATTTATCTGATGCCGAATCTCACCTCTTTTTGCTTTTAATCTTTCAAGTGACTTCTTCGTTTGGTTTTCCATTGCGTCAATAACATTTTGCATTTTTGCTTGAATTGTTTTTATCAACCCATCAGCAAACCTTTGGACATTGCCCTTCAAAGTTTCGTTCTGTTGAATCACTTTAGCGTAATCTTCATCTAGCTTAGCGACAACGTTCATTTTTTCGTCGAAGTTGTGTCGTTGTGTTTCGATAACAGTTGTTATCTCGAGTCTGTGATTCTCAGCTTCTTCCTCGATCAGCGTTAACTTATGACCATTGTGATCTAGCAAGACGCAAGTTTGGCAAACTGCCGTCTCACATTCCTTGCAAAATAATTTCAGCTCCTCTTTCTGGTGTCCTTGTCTTGAACAAAATACTGGTCGCTTTAACACATCTTCATAGTCCCTGTCTTGGAACTCTTTTACGGCCAAAACGCGGTGTTCCTTCTTGTCTCGCATTATGTTATGACCGATTAAGCATTCTTCGCAATAAAATATGCAACACTGGAAACAATACGAAGCTTCTGAGCTCTTCTTGTCGCAGTTTCCGCATGTCACCTGAGTGTTTTTGCATTCCTTAATGGCAAGAACATCGATCAAGCCGTTTAAATAAAAGCTGGTTGGAAGATCTTTAAGATCACCGCTTGCGGGAACTTGGCTGAGGGTTTGGCACTTTGGGCATCTAATGGCGTCTCCGCCGCCGCACGTTTCGTACCAGCCTTTCAAACACTTTGAGCAAAAACTGTGCAGACAGGAGAGATGTTTAGGATCGGTGAATAAGTCCGAACACACCGAACAAGACACTTCGTCACGAAGATTGTGAAACAACGTTGTTAGGTCCATGATGTCGTCAACCACAAGTGAGCCGTGACCCTTGAAGCAGTTCACACTGAACAATGAACTCTTGTGATCGTCTACGTTTAGAGTTTCTCGGAATCTCAAAAGAGAATGAACCAATCAAATAGCCTCGTTGTGAGAGGGTTGTCATTGTTTTCGTGGTTTATGATTCCCAGAAATAAAGTCCCCTGGGTTAAGATCAGTGTGATAAAATGCGTGAACTGGATGATATTTCAACTTTAAACAGAAACTCTCTTGGTAGGATTGAAAATAATTGTAAGATTCAGTAATAATTAGATTTACTTCAGATGCATTATGTCCTGAGTGGCAAATATGCACCAGACAATCAAGCCTTGTAGCTTTTTATCTTCTAAGGAACCAATCACGGAACGCTGTTGTTAGAGTCTCTGTCGCGGTCAGTATGAAATATGGACTGCGGACTGCGGACTGCGGACTGCGGACTGCGGACTGCGGACTGCGGACTGCGGACTGCGGACTGCGGACTGCGGACTGCGGACCACGGACTGCGGACCACGGACTGCGGACTGGGTATAAAACACAGTCTAGGTATAAAACGCGGACTTCGGGCTATGTATATAAAAACTGAACAGCTTTAGAAAGGTAAAACTGAGAGAAAGGGAAAGCGGACTAGCATAAAACAGTAGTCCCAGCTCCTTGCCTCCCACACAAACATTCCTTTAGCTGATCACGCAGTCACGTCAGCGTCAAGTGGAGAAGGAAAGCATACTGCACCGACAAGGAAGGTTATGCCGCTACTCAACGCAACTGAAATTAAATTCTGAATTTTATAAAAAGAAGGAGTTAGAAGAGAATCCAATTTATAGTTTTAAACCAATAAGAAGCACCGAATTAAAAAAAGTATTGGTGTTAGTCAGTAAAATTCTTATGGATGCCACTATTCCGTTTCAAATTAAGCCTTGGGAATATGAGGAAATGAAGAACTCAGACGGGAAGGTCAATATAGAGGCATTCCACGATGTAAAAAAGCAGTATTTAGGTGGGAGGGATTACTCACCTATACGTGAATAATAACCGAAATGAATCATCCAACATGATTTTAAACCCTGCTCCTGACCTCCGGAAGGGGGGTACTCCTAGGAATTCTTGGTGGGGGTGTGCCGCCCGGTTATTCAAATCCTGACTCTATTTCAGACCAAAAAATGTCATTTTCCACACCCGTTTGCAGACCAGGTCTCTAAAATAAATACCCATTTTCAGCCGGCTGGCCTTATTTAGCCTGTTCCAGGCTCTCAGATAGTTGGGGAGACTCCCCAGTTTCCTCCCGTTTTATTTTCGTGTCCGCGCTTTCTCAATTAGGAGGACCCAACAATCTTGCAGCCTGAACATGAACAGGCTAGGCCTGATTAGGCAGAAATTATATCATCATTACCAGATTAGAGCGCAAGCAAAAAAATTCTTCAAATCGGCATTTCGAATATTCCATATTTCTGTTTCGTTCTTATTCATTTGGTACTGAAACGATAAATACGTTCATACTGATGTACGCTCCCGTAGTTTACTCGAAACCGGTACCCAATTCCAGTGTTTTCAGACCAGAAAGACCCAAAAACCCTACACTTCGAGGCGGCACACACCTATATGGTTTATATAAGAGTACCCCCCTCCCCTGGTCCTAACCTCTTTCATGATTGTTAGAGACCAGGTCTAAAAATGGGTGTAGAAAATAGCGATTTTGATGTCAGGGTCATGATTCAGAGAATCTTTTGGCCTTATTTTTCCTTACCTAGAACAATTAGAACCGTTTTTACCAACGTAGTCCGCAGTCCGCGTTTTATACCTAGTCCGTGCTTTGTACCCAGTCCATATTTTCCAGTCCGCGTTCTATACCTACACCGCATTTTATACCCAGTCCACAGTCCCTAGTCCGCAGTCCGTGTTTTATACTGACCGGTCCCTGTCGCGCCAGCTTCAGCGTGAGAGTACCGTAAATGACAATCATTTTGAAAACTGGATACAAAACAATGGTTAATAACAAAGTGAAGTTTGTGAAGCCTTTCTAAAGTACGATCAGAGCGTGAAACCACAGCTTTAAAAGATGCAATTTGAATGTTAATACTGCGCGTTGTTTAGTAATTTGTGAGTAGTAAGCATGATAAAGGGAACGAGAAACGATATATCGATTTGTGAAAGACATTAGCCCTTAAAGTCCCAAAAGTGACAAACATCAATTTTCTTTAACAAAATCAATACACAATCAAGAGATAAGCTTTGAGAATTAATGAAAAAATCACCAAAGGGAAAATGCTTTGATCTTCTACCAGATTCTCTCTGTGTCAACGTATTCAATATGAAAATGTATAAAGACCTGTTTGGAGAATTTTTATGTCGATATTGGGGCGTAAAGGGTTAAAGAGGCCAACTCAAACGTTTCCAGGATCGTTGACGTTCACAAAAAACCAACAGAGACCGAATATTCTCGCTCTCTAATTAAGTACAGTTGCTTTATTCTTTGACAATAACTAACATTTTCCGATTCCGACTCTTACCCCCTACACTGGGAGGCGCAATTTAAATTTTAATACTGCGCGTTGTCTAGTAATTTGTGAGTAGTAAGTAAGCATAAAGGGAACAGAAACGATATATCGATTTGTGAAAGACATTAACCCTTAAAGTCACAAAAGTGACAAACATCAAATCATGAGATAAGGTTGTGAGAATTAATGAAAAAATCACCAAAGGGAAAATACTTTGATAGCCTCTTCCTCCGCGCGAAACGTCCCCCGCGATGAAGAGCGGGGAGAAACTGATTTTTTCGCAGGCTAATACTTTGATCTTCTCCCAAATTCTCTCAACGTATTCAATATGAAAATGTATAGAGACCAGTTTGGAGAATTTGTATGTGGATATTGGGGTTTAAAGGGTTAAAGAGGCCAGCTCAAACGTTTCCAGGAACGTTGACGTTCACAAAAAACCAACAGAGACCGAATATTCTCCCTCTCGAATTAAGTATAGCTGCTTTAGTCTTTGACAATAACTAACATTGTCCGATTCCAGGAGCCTATTACCTGCCGATTCCTACTCCAACCTCTGACGTAGGGAGGGGAGCACTCACTAAACCAGGAAGTTTTCTTGTCTCCCTCACAGCCGCAAAATCCTTCTGTTAGCACTTTTAGGTCCTTTTACGCACCGAACAGCTTTCCCTACCCTTTTATATAGTACAATTAGTGAAATGCCTAGTCTTTTGGGCATAAGCCTACAAGAGGTACCCCCTTTCGGACGGAACCTCTCCGTATAGGCAATTATAGGGAGTACCCTCTCTTCCTCTCCAGGACTCCTACGTCAGTGAAAAACAACCTTTACAATGTCACGAAAGCACTTACGATTTGGTGAAAATCCGCAAAAAACGGATCGGGCCTAGAACGTTTTCACTGCACTTCTCGTACCAAACAAGACTTTAACAATTTAGGTTTTATTCAACGTGCAACACGTAAGGTAAACGATGCATTAAGTGAGTTAATTAATTGCAGGACGCACTCAAAAGAAGCTAATCTTTTTTAAAAACATCTCAGTCTGCCTTTCCTACTCCCAGTCTGTTTTTCATGAATTTTGATCTCAAAAATTTTTTTACATCAACCCACAGAGTCAAAGCAGAAATACGGGAATGACTGTAAACGAAAACAAAACTAGATTGCCTTAAAGAATAAATTGAAACATAAAGAGTTGTACAATCACTATAGCGAGCGCTTGGAATGTAAGCGATTTGCATTATCGTTGGGCATTGTCAGGTTCCAAGCATAGTAGAATGGATCACTTATATTTAATATCTCTGTATTAGAATG
The DNA here is from genome assembly GCA_022179025.1 of Porites australiensis. NCBI lineage: Eukaryota > Metazoa > Cnidaria > Anthozoa > Scleractinia > Poritidae > Porites > Porites australiensis. The sequence continues at coordinate 31,099 of BOPM01000780.1, forward strand.
ATAAGAAAAATAACTGCATATCACACCGGGTTACTCAAGAGGTAAAAAATTTATTTCCCGACCTTATTTTCTATTACAGGGTGTTATACGTTTCTACATCATGCCCATATTGTCGTTAAGTTAAACCAATGTGTCAATTAATTTCAGGATGACCTGAACAGAAAGTTACTAAAATGGGATCTCGAAATTTTCCAAAAGTGACTAAGATGGGGTCTATATTTGGCCTCGGAATAGACTTGGATTTGTGTTCGGCTTATTTTTCAGGGCCAAGCGTCATGGGAAGGATGCAAAACGCGAGGCGCGAATGATTGGTGACAGAGCACCCTTCCCGAGATGCCATGCGTAAAGCGCAAAGCGCAAGAACAGTGCTCGGGACGACTGGAAACGAGTAAGTACATCGTAATCCGTCTGTAAGGGCGATACTTGATATATGAATGCGAGAAAACCCTGGTTGTCTTCCTTACAAGAAAAAAATTCATACACTGACCTAAACTTAACAAAACGTTTGATTCTAAGAAACTAAAAAATAATGATTGTAATGAAGTAATCCTACTACACTTAGAAATTAGAAAAAGACTACTGGTGATGCTTGTCATAATTCTTAGGAAAACTGGTCAGATGTCATTCAAATATTTGAATTCCATTCTTTTCGTAATCAGACACCACAACTTGATCATTACTTAGAATAGCTACTGAGTATGGATTATTAAATTCTCCTAATTTTCTGCCATTTGTACCGAATTTTCCTACAAACTTCCCATCTAGTTCAAAGGCTTGTATTCTATGATTAGCATCACAAACCAACAGGTGCTTTGACTGAGTCACTGACAGAAAACGTGGACGATTAAACTCCCCGTTTCCTTCCCCATTCTTACCAAACTTGTACTGAAAATGCCCCTCTCTGTTAAATACTTTGATACAGTGTTCACCCGAGTCTGACGCTATGAAATATTCACCCACACTGAACACAGTGAATAAGAAGAATAAAAGAACCCTGCCCACCTATCTTCATTACAGACCTACCATCCGGGGTAAAGATCTTAATCAGTTGGTTACTTGTATCAGCAACAATAACAGTGTTGCATATTTTATTGTGAAGAATGCTTAATCAGTCATAACATCATGCGAGACAAGAAGGAGCATCGCGTTTTGGCCCTAAAAGAGTTCCAAGACAAGGACTATGAGGATGTATTGAAACGACCAATATTCTGTTCATGACAAGGACATCAAAAAAAGAAGCTGAAACTATTTTGCAAGGATTGTGAGACGGCAGTTTGCCAAACTTGCGTCCTGCTAGATCACAATGGTCATAAATTAACGCTGATCGAGGAAGAAGCTGCGAATCAAAGACTCGAGATAAAAACTGTTATCGAAACACAACGACACAACTTAGACGAAAAAATGAACGTTGTCGCTAAGCTAGATGAAGATTATGCTAAAGTGATTCAGTGATTCAGTTTAAGATCACCACTTGCGGGAACTTGGCTGAGGGTTTGGCATTTCGGACATCTAATGGCGTCTCCGATCCGCCCCCGCACGTTTCGTACCATCCTTTCAAACACTTTAAGCAGAAACTGTGCAGACAGGAGAGATGTTTTGGATCCGTGAATAAGTCCGAGCACAGCGAACAAGACACTTCTTCATGAAGATTGTAAAACAAAGTTGTAAGGTCCATGATGCCGTCAACAACAAGTGAGCTGTGACCCCTGAAGCAGTTCACACTGAACAATGAAGTCTTGTGACCGTCTATGTTTAGCAGTTTCTCGGAATCTCAAAAGAGAATGAGCCAATCAAAGAGCCTCGTTGTGAGAGGGTTGTTATTGTCTTTGTGGTTTATGATTCCCAGAAATGAAATCCTCTGGGTTAATATTAGTGCGTGAACTGGATGATAATTCAAATTTAAACAGAAACTCTCTTGGTAGGATTGAAAATAATAATTTTGAAAGATCCAGTAACAATTAGACTTACTTCAGATACATTATGACCTGAGTGGCAAATATGTACCATTCAATCAAGCCTTGTAGCTTTTTATCTTCTAAGGAACCAATCACGGAACGCTGTTGTTAAAGTCCCTTTCGCGCCAGCTTCAGCGCGTGAGAACCGTAAGTGACAATCATTTTGAAACCTGAATACAAAACAATGGTTAATAACAAAGTGAAGCCTTTCTAAAGCTCGATCAGAGCGTGAAACCACAGCTATAATAGATGCAATTTAAATTTTAATACTGCGCATTGTCTTGTGAGTATTAAGTTTGAAACGGGGCAACGATGTATCGACTTGTGAAAGACATTAACCCTTTAAAGGTGATGTTACAAGAGAGATTCGCAACGACGATTTTTGGCGCAACACAGTGTTACAACATTGTTACGACATTGTTTCGAATAGTTACAACATTATTCCAATACTGCGACGCTGTGTTGCGCTAAAAATCGTCATTGCGAATCGTCCCGTGCAACATCACCTTAAGTCCCAAGAGTGACCAACATCAATTTTCTTCAAACAATATCAATACACAATCAAGAGAAAAAGTCATGAGAATTAATAAAATAATCAACTAAGGGATAATGCTTTGATCCTCTACCAAATTCTCTCAACGTATTCAATATGAAAATGTATAAAGACCTGTTTGGAGAATTTTTATGTCGATATTGGGGCTTAAAGGGTTAAAGAGGCCAGCTCAAACGTTTCTAGGAACGCTGACGTTCACAAAAAACCAACAGAGACTGAATATTCTCGCTCTCTAATTAAGTACAGCTGCTTTATTCTTTGACAATAACTAACGTCAGTGAAAAGCAACCTTACAATGTCATGAAAGCACTTACGATCTAGTGAAAATCCGAAAAAACATCGATCGGGCCTAGAACGTTTTCATTGCACTTCTCGTACCAAAGAAGAGTTCAACAATTTAGATTGCTTTCAACGTGCAACACTTAAGGAAAACGATGTATTAAATGAGATAATTAATCGCAGGACGCACTCGAAGGGAGCTAATTTCAAAAACATCTCAGTCTGCCTTTCCTACTTCCAGTCTGTTTTTCATGAATTTTGATCTCAACTATTTTTTTACATCAACCTATCGAGCCAAAGCAGAAATACGGGAACGACTGTAAACGAAAAGAGAAATAGATTGCCTTAAAGTATAAATTGAAACATAAATAGTTGTACAATTACTAGCTGGCGCTTGGAATGTGAGCGACTTGCATTATTGTTGGGAATTATCGGGTTCCAAGCCTAGTAGAATAGATTACTTAAATTTAATATCTCGAATTGGCATAATTAGACAAATAACTGCATATCACATAGGGTTACTTAAGAGGTAAAATATTTATTTCCCAGCCTTTCTTTCTATTACAGGGTGGCTACGCTTATCTATATTGTTATACGTTTCTACATAAGTTAACCATTTAAACCCTAATATCAAAATTCAAATTCTCATTTGTTGTCCCTATATGTTTTCAATAGAAGCAGTGGGCAGAATTTGTTGAAGTATCAATTAGATTCATCTTGTGTGATCAGGCCCTCAATTCTCATGACCACTGTGTTTTATAAAGCAGTGATATTACAAGGAGAAATTTGACGCTGATCACTCTTAGGGCTTAAAGGGTTAAACCAATGTGTCAATTCATATCAGGATGACCTAGTTAAAAGGCTTTAAAAGGTAGATGCCTAAACAGAAGGTTACCTAAATGGGATAGTGAAAATAAAATTTTCCCAACAATGACAAAGATGGGGTCTATATTTGGTTACAGAATATACTTGAATTTGTGTTCGGCTCATTTT
>BOPM01000780.1:68684-116392 GCA_022179025.1 Porites australiensis
AACAGCTTGTATACCAATCTAAGGATCAGGATAAAATTCTGAAAAAGGGCCTCCCTCCCCCCCCCCCCCCCCAACATTTTGCTCCAAGTTACAAGTCACTATTAACGTTGAATTAGCAGAGGGGTAGCTTGGAAGGTTCCCAGAATAGTTTACTGAACAGATAAGAGAGTACGAATAAGAGATACATTCTAGCTTCTCGATGGAGAACAAAGTATGTACCAGTTGTCCTGGCGTAAAATGCCCCCTTAAAACCAAGACGATTGCTTTTAAGATGGAGTTACATTCTTCACATTTCTTCACTACCTCTGTCTGTAAAAGCAACAGGAAAGGGCAGTCGTGGATGAAAGCCCCACTACGAAGCTGTTGCCCTTGTTTTAGTGAGCTTTTCTCGTTTCACGCTTTGTACAAACCAAGCAGTCTTAAATTTCCCCTTAGGTCTGTCTTGACATATGAATTCACGTCATTTGGCGCAATTTCTATTTTATTTCGTTTACAGGGTTTGGCATCGTGTGGGGCGTGGTCCTGCTTTGATGAATTTAACCGCATCGATTTGGAAGTGTTATCAGTGGTAGCACAACAGATCTTAACCATTCAAATGGGTATGTACTCACTCATTAGGGAGCTTAAGCAAAGGCGTTTTTGAGCGACGGACGTCAACCGGAAGTGGACGTTTTGCATCATTGGGGAGCGGTTTGGTTGAAACTCTCGGGTAAATCGTCTTTAAAAGAGAAAAGAAACTCAGCAATACAAGTTTGTTAGCGTCAAGGCATATAAAAAGGGAGAAGGCCTCACTTCCGGTTGACGTGCCTCGCTCAAAAACGTCTTTGCTTAAGGTCCCTATTACCTCTTGTACAACTGTTTAGGGGAACAAAATTCGAGGAAATGAGGGGATCTCCCGGCTAACATTTTTCCTTGGTTGAAAGTTTCGGCAAGCAAGGCTCTTGAACCCTTTTACGCCTTTTACGAACGGTCTTCCTCCCATCTTTTTTACTGATCGTTGACATTTATGAACCTTGCGCTTCTTGATGCGTTTATCTTTCATAAGGCAAAGCCGGGTTTGGCTCAGACTCAGTGACTGTTGTTTTGAATTGCTGTACATCACTGTTTTCAGGGACAAATTTTGACCATGTTTCTTGTGTAACGTGTAAATGTCACTAAAACAATAATACCAGTAGGAGCTTATCAGTTGTTGGTATTGCTTCAGGTATAAATTCCGGATCAGACACCCTTTTGTTTGAAGGAACAGAACTGAAGTTAGACCCGACATGTGCTACTTTCATCACCATGAACCCTGGATATGCAGGCAGGTCCGAGTTGCCTGACAATCTCAAGGTACGCGTTTTCGCCATTTTGTGGTTGCACGGGAGACCGGATCGAGATGGTAGTCAAGGTGCATTGTGGGATTGTTTTGGGGATGAATTTGCCGCCATGTTGAAAATGTCACCCGGTCTCTTGTGCAACCTCAAAGTGGCTAATAACATACTAAGTGGACTTGTCTATCTGTAAGTTTTTTTCCTTTCTATTTATCTATCCTCCTGCTGTGTTTTATACTTCTTGCACCGTTTATCTATACGTCATCTTGACTTTCTTTTTTCTTATTGTTCGCAGGCGTTGTTCAGAACTGTGGCTATGATGGTTCCTGATTATGCATTGATCGCTGAAATATCTCTGTACTCATACGGTTTTGTTAACGTAAGTCAAAACTAATCCCGTGGAGTATGCGAACTGATTGCTTTGACCAATTACGACAAATGTAGTTACTATAACGAACCAATCACAGCTTGAAGAAAATACATGCAGCCGGTGTCAAGCGCGGGAAAAAGCACGTGAACTAGTAAAGAAAGTTCCTAGTTAGGTTCTGATTGGTCAAAACAATGGTGTGAGAATTATTGACCAATCACAAGCTTTTACAATGCTTACTTTCTCGTCTAAGGCCGCTGTACATTAGCAAAACAAAAACAGGGTCATAAAACAGTTTCCCTAGTTCAACTGTTCAAAAAAGCTATGTCCTTTTACTTCTCTAGACATAACCATTTGATCAGCTTGACTCAATAGTTTTCGCGGCAGCATGCTGTTCGTCCTTAATCACCTCCTTTGCCTAGCTGTGAATATTGTTAACTCTTACATTTCCATCGCATTGTTGAGCTCTTTTAATTTTTTTTTTTTTACACCAGGCCCGTCCTCTAGCTGTAAAGATTGTCACTACGTACACTTTGTGCTCAGAGCAGCTTTCATCTCAGCATCACTATGACTACGGAATGAGGGCTGTCAAATCTGTACTCACCGCGGCTGGAAACCTAAAGGTAACGTAACCATTACACATACCTCTCTTTTCCCCACGATAAAAGCAAACAAAGCGCATTAATTATGCGTGAATTAAGTATGCGTGCATTAACTATGCATGAAGGTGGGCGCATTAGATCATATTTAATTGATATTTTTGCGCTTTACAAATTTTAAATTATCATTTATTCTCTAACTTTTGAGTGTGACCAGACTGAGCCTCTGGCACTCTTTTTAGTTATCTAATTGACAAAATTAGTACTGTCATAAGCTCTTAATTTCTGCTGAAAGGATGTGATATGTTGTCTGTTTTCTCTCACTTGTTTTTTGTGTGTTATTCTTTTTCAGTTAAAATATCCTGATCAAAATGAAGACATTCTGATGCTACGTTCTATCAACGATGTGAATCTTCCCAAATTCTTGGCTCATGACTTGCCTTTGTTTGAAGTATGTTGACCATAAATTTACATATTTTCTTCATGTGGTGTGGTGCGGTAACGTAACTGAATTTTAATATGCTTTGCAGGTTTAGATTGTAGTTGTATATCTTGAAGGAAGCGCTTATGGTAGTTCGATGATTCATCATCATCATCACCCTACTTTATTATTGTCATTATCGTCATCGTTATTACCAGAATTATTATTACCATCATCATCATCATCATCATCATCATCATCATCATCATCATCATCCCTTTCATCACCGACATTACCATCATAATCATAATCATCATCATCACCATTGTCCCTTCATCAGCATCATCATTATCATTATCAATATCAATATCACCATCGTCACTATCGTCATCATCATCATCATCATTATCATTATCAATATCATTATCAATATTACCATCATCATCATCATCATCATCATCATCATCATCCCTTTCATCACCGACATTACCATCATAATCATAATCATCATCATCACCATTGTCCCTTCATCAGCATCATCATCATCATTATCATTATCAATATCATTATCAATATTACCATCATCATCATCATCATCATCTTCATCATCGTCTTCATCACCACCATCATTATTATAAACATCATTATCACCATCGTCGTCATCATTATCATCGTCATCATCATCATCGTTAGGCTGAGTAGGTCACCTTAAGCTTTATCTAATCACTGCGATCTTGGGCTCGCTTATTTAATGAAAGATATTTACGTTGCACGTTTTTTGTGATGTAGGGAATCACTTCAGACTTGTTCCCTGGTGTCAAGCTACCTAAGCCTGATTATACGATTTTGACAAATGCTGTTGAAGAAAACTGCAAGGCAATGAACCTACAGATGACTGAACAGTTCCTCTCCAAGATAATTCAGGTCAGTTCTTAACTCCATTTACTGTTATTGTTGTTACGTGATTCTAAATTTCTCTGTCAATCGCTCCAGTTAATATCTCATACTATAGAGTCCCCCGTCAGCCATACTATAAATTCACAACAAGTCTCTTATTCACAATCGTGTTTTACGTGCTATAGCTGGAATCGCATAATGAGACACACATGACTACAGATTACATATATTCAAGGCTTTGATGCTGAACGTCCGTCAGTAAAGATAAGCAACTTTATCGTTCACGTAAAAAGCCAACTGGTTTGCCTCTAGACAGTTAGGCTTGTTCGTTGTTCAGTGTTTGATTTTTAGTATTAGTTGATATCCTTACTTGAGGGTGATAAAAACACTGAAGGGTGAAAGCTTTTTCTAATTTATATATTGTTATTTGTATTACAATGGCAGATCTATGAAATGATGATCGTACGTCACGGCTTCATGATTGTCGGCGAGCCGTTTGGCGGCAAGACATGCGCATATCGTGTGCTGGCACGTGCACTTAGTGACGTATCAGAGAAAGGTCTGATGGAAGAGAACAAAGTACAGACAGTGGTCTTGAATCCAAAGGCCATTACAATGGGGCAGCTGTATGGACAGTTTGATCCTGTGTCTCATGAATGGTCTGATGGAGTGTTAGCTGTCAACTATAGGGCGTTTGCTACATCAACCGTAAGTATTGTGCAATACGGACAAATTCGGTTCATTTTCTCTGGGTTGTATTCGCGTAAGGGAATTTTAAGGACAGACGTACTAACACAAAACAATGCCAAATTAAGACTCAATGTTACTGGGGCCCATGGTATGCTAGACTTTCCAAACGTCTAGCTAATTAGTTCCAAACGTTCTAAAGAACTCGATATATTCAGAACTTTTAAGAATCGTTTGCGTTGTCAAACCTCCGGTGAAGTTTGGTTCGTGCTACATATCAATAATGTTTCTAACATAATACATGAGAACGAGTTTGATATGATAAGACGCTGGGGAGCGAGCCTTAAAAAATGAGGTGCGGTCCAGTCTCTTTAACTGTTTTTGGAAATCAGATCAAACACTCGTTCTCATGTTTGATAGAGCTTCTCAATTTATCAGTATTTCGAATATTCAATGCAATAGCTCGCATAGTATTTGATTTCAACACGTTTTTTTACAAAAGGGACTTCATTTGTTTTTTTTGTCTTGAGAAATTAATAAGTTTAAGAACTGTGCAGCCCCAAAACGTTAATGAAAATGCACTTTTGTTTACCAACACAGACTCCCGACCGAAAATGGCTCATTTTTGATGGACCCGTTGATGCGGTGTGGATTGAAAACATGAACACTGTCCTTGATGACAACAAGAAGGTAAATATGTTCACTTAAACCTTTAAAGCCTTAGATCAAGATTTGAATTCTCGTTTGTTGCTCCTATTCATTTCCTACAGAAGTAGTGGGGAAAAGTTGATAAAATATCGAGCAAATTCATCTTGTGTGATCATGTCCGTAATTCTCATGACCACTCTGTTTTACAAAGCATTGATATAATTACAGGCAGAAATTTCACGCTGATTACTCTTAGGGCTTAAAGGGTTAAACCTTACTGTCCTTCGAGTTTTTTTTATCAAACTTCGTGTACCCGACACAGATGACGTGAAACAAAAGACCTCTTTGTTTTCTGTTCATCTGTGTCTGGTACACGAAGTAAATGTCACTCGCTGAATGTCAGATTCAGGACAGTATTCTTGCTACAGGATCCCTTCCCGCTTCAGCATATCTAAACATTGTACCATTGTTTTTTTTTTTCAGCTTTGTTTGAACAGTGGTGAAATCATTCAGCTTGCACCAACTACAAACTTGATCTTTGAGCCCTTGGACTTGGAGGTTGCGTCCCCCGCTACTGTAAGTATGGCCCTTGTTCTCCGTGGAAACCTGGTTAACTTTGGAAATCCTTGAAAGTTCAGAAATTGCTTTAGATGCCAATAACACCACCCACCACAATATAAAAAAATAAATCGCAATAGCAGGCCTTTAAAGCAAAAGGAGCAGTGAAGGCTGTGCAACCACAGGAGGACCAGTTCACTTGTCCCCTGCCCAACATTTTGCATCAAAATTGAGCATAAGCGAGGCGAGGAGACTTAAAGAAGCTAAAACGTATGAGAGATTTGCATCATATCATCATCAAACTTGTGTATGAGCCTCTGATGTTATTTTTAGAGATTGATGCTTGGCATATTTACCATTGTAGGTGAGTCGCTGTGGTATGATTTACATGGAGCCCCACATGCTCGGATGGAAGCCATTGCTTGTCTCATGGCTCAATACTCTTCCTAAGACGCTTAACGAAGAGAACCGTGAACTCATCAAGGATCTGTTTGATAGAATGGAAGAAGCACTGCTGCAGTTCATCCGCAAGGGAGGGTTCAAGGTTAAGGGAAACTCGTCAGTTAAGTCCTTTAAATCCAATTACAGTGATACGGGGGTAAATTACCCATGGGGGTGTCCAGTCCTTTACTACAGGTAACATGCTTATTGCATGTACCTTGGAAAGCTGGGGAGATTATGTGGTAAGGCGTTAGCCACATTAGGTCATTATTTTTGTTGTTTTGTCCAGGAACTCTCTCCCACAACAGACGCTAACATGGTGAAATCACACATGAACCTTATGGACACCATGATGGATGAGTTCCATGATGAACAGAAGTTTAAAGAGCTCAATGAAAGAGAAGTAGCCGCATGGCTAGAGGTAAAACTCTTACTAAGATTTTTTGTATCGTTTTTGTAGCCTGGGTGGCAATTGCCAAAGTCATTGACTCTGTTTATGTGATCCTAATAAAAGCTACTAGGAAGTACTTTTCTATGGTACTGTTTATTACGCTGGATAATGTTCTAACTTTTCTGTCTTTAGAGTCTAATCGTAATGTGTGATCATCCAAATGAACTGTTTATTGTTAATTACGTTGTAATGTTTGAGTCCGTGGATGATTGATTTTTTTTTTTTCATTTTTAAATCTGGGAATCCTTTTTATCTATAGAATAACCTCTTGGGGTCCATTGAATTAACCTTTTTGCTTTCGTGTTTTCCTATTGTAGTGCATCTTCTTGTTCTCTTGTGTGTGGTCGCTTGGTGCATCCATTGATTTTAAAGGAAGAAAGGACTTTGACAAAGTGCTACGTGAGATTGTGGAGGTAATAAGATTTTGATACACCCACGTAGGTAATGCACATAGCACTTTACTGATGCTAAAATTAAACCTGCCCTTTCTTGAAAGAGGTCAAGTTGCACCGTTTTATTTGAAAGTTAATAAAGGACTGTACATTATAGAGTAGAACCTCCCATACGAACACATTCTTGGAACCAGAAAGGGTGTTGTCTACCTAAGGCAGGTTACAACTGTTTGTATGTCACTAGGACTATGAGTAAGAGTGAGCTTACAGGAAGTGTTCATTAGCCATCACTCAGTGTCTGCTTATGTGAGATGCCCAGTGTATATGACTTAGTGTCTGCTATGAGAGCTGTCCATTGGCTAAATGTCTGTTCATTGGAGGTATCTCTCAGCGGAGTTTCCACTGTAATTCCTGTATACTGTGGAGGGTGAATAATGAGTTATTGCTTTTCTTGTTTTGTTCAGGGTCCCTTGTCGCTTGAAAGCAAGAGCAAGTACCACATAATGGAGATAGTGGATCCTCCACCACGCCCTTTCCTGTGTCCCTTCCCGAGCAAGGGAATGGTGTATGACTATCGCTTCATCAAAGAGGTACACAGTGTCATCTATACACCGACAATCGAATGTACATGGCCTTCATCAAGACAACAAAACTTAATTTTTCTTTTTTACTTAAATACGGACAATTAGAGGAAATCAAAGACGTGCTCACACTGCGACATCAACTTAATCTCAGTCTCAATAGCGCTTGATCAATAAGCTTGTACACTGTACATACTGGTCTATATAGTTGTTAAATCTAGGAGCATTGTTGTTTTCCCGTGTGTTGGTCTTATGATTTTGAATATCCCAAAGTGTAAATGGAAATCATGGGTTTTTGTTTTCGTTTTCAGGGCATGGGCAAGTGGGAGTTGTGGACTGAAGAGATCAAAGATGCTCCCCCTATCCCTAAGGTGAGTTCGGAATTTAGTATTTAGTATATCTACATCCTATCCGATCCGGTACACTACTGGAACAGCCTGACCTCGAATACTTTCAGGGACAGTAGAGCAATCGAAGCTCGCGGGTGGTGTGAAGTAGCCTCCCGCGAGAACAAACGAGGCGCGCGAGACTACGCGAAATCGCCAATCGAATGTGAACGGGAGTTAGATCATATTAGTGTTCGGCTCCGTCCATGTCACAGTTCTCAGCTATTTTGGGCCACAAATTGAAATCGTCTTCGTCTCTCGAGGACCTTTCTCCTTTTACTAATATATTTAATGGAATAATTTGCTGAATAGAATTGTGATTTTATTTTTGCAGGAGATGGCTTTCAACGAGATCATAGTGCCGACTGTTGATACAGTGCGGTATACATTCCTGCTGGAACAGCTGGTCTCCCACCAGAAGTCGTGTCTGTTTGTTGGGCCTACGGGAACAGGAAAATCTGTTTACATTACTGTAAGTATGCTATAGGCATTATCAATTATCCCTGTAACACTAACATATTATGAGTAGGTAATTTTGTCTTACAGGAGTTATTTGTAATTAAGGTGAATTAGTTGTGTTGTTATGTTGTGCCTTTAAATAAACCTTAAGCCAGGCGGAGCGTAAGCGAGCGCCTCATTCTCCTCGCTGCCAGTTCGTCGCTGCTTGCGCTCCCCTCCATTACCCTTTCTCAAGAAAACAGCCAGTTTCAGAGGATGAAAGTTGCCGATAACAGTAGTTATTACTTCATTTTCTAACTCAGTGTTTTATTCTCCTACAGAACTTCCTTTTGAAGAAGCTGTCTGACACTTACAAGCCACTGCTGATCAATTTCTCAGCGCAGACCACGGCTAAACAGACACAAGACATCATCATGTCCAAACTGGACAAGAGACGTAAAGGAGTGTTCGGTCCTCCTTTGGGCAAGAAAACGGTGTGTGTCTGTAGATAAAAATCATCAATGATAATAAGACGTTACCATTTGAAATTACTGCCGAAGAGACTTCATTCAATGGTAACACAATAGGTTACCGTTTTATCTGTCCGGCGATAAGGCGCCTTTTTTTAATCAATTTTGAGAAGTGAAGGTGAAAAATAACTCCTGTCCGTAAGAGACATATAACGATAGAAAGATGACATGATCGCACCCTAGCGTTAATCCAGAGACGCAAGGGTTTGAAGTGCATAGATTGCTCAGCAACTTGGTTACTCCAAGTGTGAATTGTAGAGACTTAAGATGGGCTCGTACACTCAAGACTTTGTTCCCTTCTCTATCGTGGTCGCATGAGGTCCTCTGAGTGATTTGTTTCTGCTGTGATTGCAGGTTGTGTTTGTTGATGATCTGAACATGCCAGCTCGCGAAGTGTATGGTGCCCAGCCTCCAATAGAACTGCTCCGTCAGTGGATGGATCACTGGAATTGGTAAGCTTTTTTTTCTTAAGCTAGCCCGCTATAGCTTACATCGCGATTACGATCTTCACAACGTGATAGATATGATGGCGTCACATCACTATCACGATGTACCAAGCGTTATATTTCAACTATCTCATCGTCATCACTCTCATTAAATTGTTATCGCTATTATCACATCGCGGTCGCTATCACCACATTGCAATCGCTATAATCGCATCGCGATCACCATCACGTCATGCGGCGGTCGCGAACACGATGTGATCGTCGCAAAAGAGCTTTTTCATGACGCCGTGATCGCTATTATCGCATCACGATCGTGAATACAAAATTCCCGGTGATTTTACAGGTATGATTTAAAGGACACCTCTCCAATTCACCTGGTTGACATTCAGATGGTTGGTGCTATGGGCCCACCAGGAGGTGGACGTAATCCCGTCACACCTCGCTTCCTGCGTCATTTTAACACCATCAGCATCACCACGTTTGATGACAGCACCATGATCAAGATATTCGGTCGGATCATGGAATGGCATATCACCACAAGGTACGTTCTACCATACACGTGGGGATTGGTATCTTTCCTACCTCTCCCGGGGGTAAACTCCATTATTCCGTTATCCCAGGGGTAAGCTCTCAGTGAGCATTTTCTGCGATAAACTTCTTTGTGATTTATACTAGTTTGTCCTTCCCCTTGGTATTTATCCTGAGTTGTCGAGCGTTTAAAGATAAGGGAGCCGTTCGTTTGAAAATTGGAATTGGTTCTAAGGCAGGAGCTGCACTCTAATTCAGGAAAAACTGAATTGTCTTTAACTTTTTAGTTACCCGTGGATAACACCGGTGTAGAGTTACCGGCGACTGCGTGTGTTTTTTTACGAAGTGTTGTTAATCTCTGTTGTTTCAGGGGTTTTGCCAAAGAATATCTCGCCGTCGGCGAATTGCTGGTTAGCAGTACTTTGGAAGTGTACAAGAACGCCATGGCAAACCTGCTGCCGACCCCAGCTAAGTCGCATTATTTGTTCAACTTGAGAGACTTTGCTCGTGTGATCCAAGGTACTCTCCTCTCCACCCCTGACATTATTGAAGATCCAGATAACCTCAAGCGACTCTGGTGCCATGAGGTATGCTATCTTCAATCCTAAATGATACATAGTAATAAAATGGCGAGAGTGGTTTAACGATCATGACTCAGGAACTTGTGAATCTTAAAAAACGCAGGAAAGACCGTGAAGCAAACTAAACATGGTCTCACTGGATTAATGACTCTAGTCAAAAGCCAACAGTCACCGACAACAGTTAAACCAATCAGAATTGAACGTTAAATAATACATAGTAACAAAACAACAAGAGTGATTTAACGATTAATTGACTCGGAACCTGTGTCATTTGAGTTCCATGCAGAGGAAAGGGGAAATCCTAAGGGAGTAGTAGAACTTAGCTAAAAAAAACCCTCATAGCTCATGATAAAAAGTAATGCCAAACTGCACCTCCATAAATTTTGGATAGGATTTGACGCCGTCTTTATCAGGAAGCGGAAAGGAGGAAATTGGTTTAAGGAGGAAATCCTCTTGGGAAGTCCTCTTAGCCGTAGTTGTCTTCAAATTTAGTTGATACGCTTAAGTTTGGTATGTTGCAAGACGTAGTGTGGAACGAAAATCAACAAAGATGCTTGCCTGTACCGCTGGTCAAGTGGCCCGTGGGCAGCATCTTTGATCGGGGTGAGGGGGTGGGGGAAGGGGGTTGAGTTTGTCGTTTTGTCGTGTTACCACCGAAAGTACTTCGATTACGAATTTGTCGCCGATTCTTGGACAAGAACCAAGCGGAAGTTGATTTCGGGATTTGGCCCCTGCATATTTTGGTTAGGAGAGAAGGATTGCCGGAAATGAATTTCTAACCGGAAGTTTTTGTTTTTAGGTTTACCGTGTGTACTATGATCGGTTAGTGGATGACAGTGACAGGCAATGGCTGTTTAACTTCCTGCGTGAAATGAGTAAAGCTCACCTGGGTGTAGAGTTTGACAAGTTGTTTGAACGACTGGACTCCAACCAAGATGGCCGAGTAGAGGAAGATGACTTAAGAAGCTTGATTTACTGTGATTTCACGGATCCCAAAGCTGATCCTAAGCCTTATGTTGAAGTCAAGGACTTGGATAAACTGCGCAGTGTTGTGGAGACTTACTTGGATGAGTTCAATAACATGAGCAAGAAGCCTATGAATTTGGTCTTGTTTAGGTAAACATTAACAGCTTAAGGAATAGGCCATTTTGCAGTTTTGTATTCAGTAACCTGGCCTTTGAATAAAAGCGAGACTGAAGGTGACCTTATTTTGTTACAAAACTTCCTTTTTTCATATATAAATGTTGATGTTCACGGGAGTGTTGGCATGAGAATAACACGATTTGCCGACATAAAAAGCAGTAAAATTGGAACATAACTAGGTCAGCTCCTGCCTTGTTTCCAGGGTACTGAGCACACAACTGCAAGATGGAGTATTGATGTTCCTCGGGCAGTGCGAATCAGAAAAAAAGTCCAAGTTTTCCCAACAGGAATCACACCTATGACGTACTGGTTACTAGTCTAGGTTCTCTGCGACTGAGCCATGGGAGACCAATGAGAGTTCAGGCCAGTAAATTAGGTTCTTGTGACAATCATGCCTATAGCTAGTATTGGAATGTCGATAGGTGTCTGGAGCCCATCAATAGTAGCCTCTATCGCCATTAATTTTTTGAGCCAACTCTTTCCCAAGGGGCTTCTGTCGCTGTCAGGAATTGTTTCAAGTGATCAAGTAACCTTCCCGTTATCATACCTTACGTCTAATTTTAGGTTTGCTATTGAGCATGTCTCTCGAATCTCCCGTGTGATCAAGCAACCTCGTGGTCATTGTCTCCTGGTGGGCGTTGGTGGCAGTGGAAGACAGAGTCTGACCAGGCTAGCTGCGCATATGGCAGACTATGACTTGTTCCAGGTAATGTTATCACTCTGACCAATCATAATGTATTCAGACACAGCTGAACCAATCAGAACTGAAAGAAAAGGTGTTGACGTCGCGAGGCGCAGGAAATCACTGTGAAGCAAACTAAACATGGTCTGACTGGTTTAATCACTCTAGCCAATGACAACCGTCACCGACAACAGTTAAACCAATCAGAATTGAACGTTTAAGCATGTCGTCAGCGTCAAGCGTGGGAAAACTTGTGGAAGCAAACTCACTCCTAATTGGTTAAGAAAGGGCGGGAATTTTTCTTTTTCGCATTTTGCACCAACAAGTAACCGTGGCATTTTCGAATTAAAGCCAGCACATACAAATGAAAATCCGCCTTACTCAAATTTAATTTCCGCTGTATATGTTCCCCTAACATCTTGCAACTTAATGTGTTCTTCAGGTTGAAATTGGCAAAGGATACACCTCAACCGAGTGGCGTGAAGATTTGAAGGCAATCCTGAGAAAGACAGCAGAAGGGGAAACGAACGGAGTGTTCCTATTTACCGACACACAGGTGAGAATATCTCACAAAACTATCAGCCTGTTCAAGCAAAGACCTGGCGACGTGAAACGAGACCCTGCCAACTCGTAAAATAAGCTGGATGCGAATTCAACCTTTATTCAAAAACAGCTGCTTTAAGCTGGATGCGAATTAATTCCACCTGCTGATATGTCCGCTGAGTTGAGGCCAGATCGCCACGGTAGACAGCGCTTTCTTATCTTTTTGTTGCGCGTACAAGGCAGTGAGGTTATCAGCAGTAGGTTCCAGCAAAGCAAGCCATGAGACCTCTTCACAAAGCTCCAAAATTGTATAGTTGTTAGCTCGGTAGCCTCAACGCCCAGCCCTGTGCTAGGCTTAGTTCAACTCGTTAACAAGGTGAAAACGTTCTCAACAAGCTCTAACACTTCCGCTAGCTGTTTTTGTTTTGTTTTGTATTGTTTTTGTTTGTTTTTTTTTTTTGCAGCTTTTCTCCATCAGAACCATACACAACACAAGCTAATGTGTTTCCCTGATACAGGGCTATTCCAGTCTGGGATTAAAAGACGTCTCTGTCTTCACTGACTTTTCATACTTTTGTGTTACCGTTTTAGATAAAAGAGGAGTCTTTCTTGGAAGATGTTAACAACTTGTTGAATGCTGGCGAGGTGCCTAACCTGTTCCCTCTGGATGAAAAACAAGAGATATGTGAAAAGATGAGAGTCCTCGACAGGTACAAGCGCTTATTTGTTGTAATCATCATTTAGCTGAGGCATCGACGAGGGAAACATTATGTGCAAACAGTTTTAAAGCACCATAACAAAGAACTGAATGATCCTACTTTAAAATTTCTGATCACAGGCTCCAAATTTACAACTCCTTGTACGGTGTAATGAACAGTACCTCAGCAAAGTAATGCTTGGTAGCCTTCTTTGAATGGTCAAATTATAGCAAATCATCCTCGGACTCAAAAATTATAACTACCTTGTTTACCTTGATAAACTTTACAGTGGAACCCCGCACTACTGACTCTTGTTCAATATGAATACCCGTATATAACGGACAGTTACGTTTGTCCCGACACTGGAAAATGACATATAATTTCTCTAAAAATATCCCCCTTAATACGGACACCTGGATAATATGGAAATAATATAGAAAGAGTCAAAATAACTACCTAATTATTTGATTCTTTAAGGCAACGCGACAAGTCCAAGCAGACAGACGGTTCTCCTGTTGCACTGTTTAACTACTTTGTTGAACGAGTCCGCGACCAGCTTCATATCGTGTTGGCCATGAGCCCCATTGGTGACGCCTTCCGTAACAGACTCAGAAAGTTCCCTTCACTGGTAAACTGCTGTACCATCGACTGGTTTCAGGTAATCATGTTACAAGGGTTAATTGTAGTTAGTGGAATATTTTCCTTGATTCGTGTTATACGCTCTACAATCCTGGAGAAAAGTCCTTGGGACAATAATGCAGTATTCATAATAATTTATACTTTCTGGGTGCTTTCACAAAACAGTGCATCATTTTCGTAATTGTCTTGCAGTTCTCCCTTCCCCTACCCTATACAAAGTTGAATCTCGGGAAAAATTCTGGATACACCCTTCCAACTTTGTTTGTGGGGTGAGGGGAGGGGTTGGGCTTCTGCGAATTTGAAAACGCCACAGAAATGTAAAAATGTCCCAAGACTCTTGGGACATTTTGTCCACCGTTGTAGTTTTTCTTTATGGGTTTCGATCAATATGCAAGTATGTTGAAACTTGATATGTTCGTTATCACTAGAAATATTCATTGATTACGGATCCGCGTTCGTCACCAACTGAAAAGAAATCGAGTCGAAAGGAGTCCAGTTTTCCGGCCGAGATGCCCCTGATAAAATTGATAGGAGCGGCTAATCGGTAGTCGCCCGTGATAGCTCGAAAATTTCCTCTTTAATGCCACAGGAACACCAGATTAGAATGCGTTCTGACGAACGCGAAAAGCGCTTTAAACCACCTTGGTTTTTATTTTTCAGTCTTGGCCAGACGATGCCCTTCAAGTTGTAGCTCAGCGATTTTTGGAGGAGCTAGAAATGGAGCCGCAAGTAAAGAAGGGCTGTGTTCAGATGTGCAAGACCTTCCACACTGGAACAAGAAACTTGTCGAAATCATTCCTGGACGAGCTCAAGAGGCACAACTACGTGACACCAACTTCTTATTTGGAACTCATATCAACTTTCAAGAACCTTCTCAACATGAAACAAGTGTAAGCACAACTGTTATTAAGTGTTTCCTTTGGTTTAGATTTCTTGTAAGACTAAGAGCAGAATTTTGATTCGCTTTCAGAGAAGTGTCGATAGTACTTTTTGGATTGTTAGGGATTTTTTGCGATTTGTGATTGGTCAAAAAAATATCGCGCCACTTTCTTAATCAGTCAGACTTAATGCGAAAAACAACCACGACTTTTTCACGTGCCTTTCCCCCTCTCAATGCCAGCTTCATGTTTTCACTTGGAATTGTGATTTGTTCATTTGAATGGCTGCTTGCATAGTTTAGTTATACGACAATATTATAATTGCTCTTTGGTGTTAGAAGAGTTGCTAATGTTTTGTTTTATTTTACAGTGAAGTTCTGAAAGCAAAGAAACGATATGAGACTGGTTTGGACAAGCTGGCATCTGCTCAGTCACAGGTAACAAACTTCATTGCATTGATTGGTAATGAAATTCATATCGATTTAATCCCCAGAAAATCGAGTTTCGAGGTCATAAACTCGAGTACCAATCTCTTTCGTTGCACATGATGTTACTTACAGTAACAAATTTAGATAAAATGTATGACAGATATCGAGATCTTAACAGTCTTAGCTTTCTTTTGGTTTCACCGCTCTAACAGTCATAGCTGTCATTTATTGTCAGGTATCAGCTATGCAGGGTGAACTGGAAGCTCTGCAACCACAGCTTATTCAAGCAGGGAAGGAGGTGGATGAGATCATGGTTGTTATTGAAAAAGATTCAGTGGAAGTCGCCAAAAAAGAAAAGGTAAGGAAAATTGCCGGAGTAGTGTAGGAGCTGCTCGAAAGGTCTCTTCTAATTGGTCGCAAGAAAACAATGACAGGTCATTCTTCCACTTGTTTTAGTATTGTTTGGGGTCAGGGAAATGCACCATTGGTGACATCTCTTCCGAGCAGCTGCTACATACGCTGATTGCTACCTCTCCTTAATCAATCGATTTGAAAGTCGAAGGTGCTGCTTGCTGCAGAACTGGGATAAGTCTCTGTTGTGTGTACCTCCCATTGGTCCCAAATGCTCCTCCTCTGAACTCTTTAAGTTCCAAGAGTGACCAACAGCAATTTTTTCCGAACAATACCAATACATACTGAAGAGAAAAACGTTATAACAATTAATGAAATAGTACCTAACGGAAAATGCTTTGATCTTTAGACAAATTCTCTCAACTAATTCTTAAAGGAAATGTATGGAGAATTTGTTTGTGGATACAGGGGCTTAAAGGGTTCGCGAGAGGTATACGCCGAATATGGTTTTACTTTATGGGTGATTGATTTGTTGAGTTGATTTTGTTCTTGTTTGTTAGGTGGTGAAGGCAGACGAGGCGGTTGCCAACAAGCAGGCAGCAGCTGCTCAGGCTATTAAAGATGAATGTGACAAAGATCTTGGTGAAGCTATTCCCATCTTAGAGGCTGCTCTAGCTGCTCTCAACACGCTCACACCTGCGGTGCGTAACCAACATCATTTCAATAGAGCGAATTTTGTTGTTGTCCAATCACAACGTAGGCTATCTGTCCAGAGCCAATCAAAATTCGAACCTTGTGTATGAAGTGGGCTCCAAGCGCGGGAAAACTTGTGCATGCAAGTGACGATTGTTTTCAGTTTCAATTTTGATTGGATAAGAAAGTGGCGTGACACTTTTTAGCCAATCGCAAAACGTAAGACTGTAATGCTTTCCGTCAACTGCTTGTTCTAAAAAAGTACTTAGGGCGGGCGCTAACCGCCGAAAAACTTGTGCATGCAAGCGAGGACTGTTTTCAGTGTCAACTCTGATTGGATAAGTAAGAGGCGTGGTGATTGTCAGCCAATCAGAAAACGTCGGAATGCAATGCTTTAACCCCCATTTGCTTGTTCTTTTATAGGATATCACTGTAATGAAGACTATGAAGTCGCCTCCCGCTGGCGTTAAACTTGTTATGGAAGCTATTTGTATCTTGAAAGGAATCAAGGCAGAGAGAATCCCTGATCCCTCTGGGTCAGGTAAGGCTCGAGAAATTCAGTACCGTAAATTCTATATTAAGCCCCTGAAGGCATATATATTGCAAGTACGTATTAGGCGGGGGGCTTAATAGAGAGGGGGCTTATTTAATTAGACTGCAAAACAGTTGGTGTTTTTTTTCTTAAAATCGGTTTAGCTTAGCGGAACAGTCTCACGCGCGCAAGCCTCACACTCCCATAGGGCTTCTCTCCCCAGTTTCTCTCCCCGTTTTCAGCCTCGTTCCAGACCTTTTGTTTGAATGTTCGCTCGTCATTGAATACGCAAAAATACGGACTGTTTTGCTGTCTAGCTTAACCGAGGATTTGCGGTACGTGCACTAGGAATTGGAAGGGTTCAGTTGGGAGAATATTCGGTCTCATTGCTTTAGACGAAATCCTATGGAATAGCCATAAACTCTTACGCGTCTAATAATTGACTTGGATTCTTCCACAGGAAAAAAGATTGAAGACTTTTGGGGGCCTTCAAAACGTCTGTTGGGTGACATGAACTTCCTAAAGTCCCTGCAAAACTACGACAAAGATAACATCCCTCCTGCGATTATCAAAACCATTCGACAAAAGTACACTTCAAATGCCGAGTTTGATCCTGAAAAGATCAAGACTGCATCCACTGCTGCAGAGGGATTGTGCAAGTGGGTCGTAGCGATGGAGTCTTATGACAAGTAAGTCTGGCATAAGAATGTCTTTGAAGGGTTAGTGCACGTTTTATTGCGCGTTTTGATTACCGCGGCAGGATAAGCCCAGTCGGTTGAGCGCTTGACTGCAGAGCGGAAGGTTGCGGGTTCAATTCCCGAGACCGGACTAATACTAAAGGTCTTAAAATAACTGAGAATTGAAGTTACTGCCTTTACCTTTCATGCGGCTAGACCTTCACGTGGCTCGGATAACCACGTAAAATGGCGGTTCCGTCTCCAGTAGGAGACGTTAGTATACTATAGTGTCCCCAATTAATAATTTTGTGCTAAATACATTGAAACTCAAATAAAGTGCGCCAAGGTCCTAGTTAATTAGATAGGTATGTGGCTATCTGTTGGATAACGCTATTGGCAAGAAACTTACTCGTATGCAGTGGATAAGTAGGTACAGTCTTCAGCCTTGGGTGTCTCGATGCGCCTGTAGTACTCCCCACCCTACTAGTTAAGCGATTTATCGGGGCCTGGTTAGTCTACTTCACTGCTGTCTTTTGTGTCGTCACGCAACACTCCTTCCCACAAGAGAGAAGAGGAGGAGGAGGGGTGGGGGGAAGCGTTGTGTGACGACACAAAGAACGGCTGTGAAGCAGACTGCGGCCTGGTTGTTCAAACGCTATCAGGAAAACTAATTCCTGTATCCATTGGATGGTGATTTATCCAGTCGATAGCGTCCACCTTTTAAACAAGTTCAATCCCACTAACTGTGATCAGAATGTCAGCATGTGTTTAGAACTAACTACACAACTGGCGGGACTGGTCACTGCCTTTCTGCTTTGGTTTTAGTGGCGACACTCATACGCCGCGAATGATTGTGATTCGGTACCCAAACAATCCCAGAAGTAGCGGAAGCCAGTGTTCCATCTCACAGGGACTAGTGCGTATTGCGGTTCTGTTTTCTCTATGAGCGCTAACAGATCCTCTTAACTGAGTCCAATATTCTTTGTCGTTTTCAGGGTGGCACGAGTTGTGGCTCCGAAGAAAGCAGCTCTGAAGGAAGCTGAAGCGGAGTTAGCTGTTGCTATGGAGGTGAGCGTTTTTTACTCTTGCTCTCGGGTTTTCATTCTCTTCCTGACCTGTTATTGCGCAGATTTCCCCATAATAGCATAGGAGATATGGAACGCGCGCGTTTTGAATGGTGTCCCATCTTTAAGGCTAAAAGGGATAAAGGGAACGAAAAGTAAACAAAAGCGTCGTTGCAGACGTTCCCTTTTCCCCCTCCTCGCGTGACTCTCTCGCTCTCGCGCGCCGGAATTTCCCTTTAATACCTGCCACGCAGGCTACATGTTTATCTCTAGGACGTTAGAGCGCGTGACAAACTTTGAAATCTTCATGTGTGCAGTCATTTTCTTGTTATGTCATGTTGCCTTTGCAAAATCTGTCAGTACAAAAGTTTGGGTTTGGTTTAATACGTCGCGAGCTGGTACACAGATAGCAAGTTAGTGGGGCAGGAACGTGTGACGAACCCCTAAGAACTTCTGCGTGGGAGGCTAGTTAACAAATGGAAAACTTGGAAAACACGTGTTTACTGTTTATGTTCTTGTTTCTTGGCAGAGCCTCAACAAGAAGCGATCCGCTCTTCAAGAGGTTCAGGACAAACTGGCTCGACTACAGGAGAAATACGAAGCTAACGTAAAGAAGAAGGCAGATTTAGAAAAACAGGTAGGATCAAGTAAATGATATTTTTTGTAAGTTATTGTTCTTAGTCTTTTTTAACATTTTTCTGTTTTTTTTTTTGTAGGTTGACCTTTGTACGAAGAAACTTGAGCGCGCAGAGAAACTCATTGGTGGACTTGGTGGCGAGAAAACAAGGTCAGTTTCATTTTTTACCAAACAGTAAAATACCAAAATAAATGCAAAGAAGATCATCGTTGTGAGAGACCCAACTTATGCAATTCCGGATAGAAAATTTGGAAAAAATCAAGCGTGCAGAGATTTGAACATTGGCCTCTTGCGATATCGGTGCAGTGCTCTAACTAATTGAGCTAGCAAACCAACTGGTAGCCTGTGTAAAGACCTTCTTCCACCAACTTCCCCTCAGGAAAAATCGGAGAAGAGGGGTCTGTACACAGGCTAACCAACTGGGCGCTGGTCATTAAACTGGTTTGTAACACACTCGAGAAAGATAGAGGTGAAGTGCTCAATACTTAATCATTTCGCCTTCATCGGTTTTTTAACGCGCGTAGCTCACTCGAAAGTGTGCTAGAGTACTTTACTACAGTCTTCAATGGTACCTGTAGAAAACGAACTTGAGGTTCCTGTAGGGAGTCGACGTAATTCCCCGTAGAATATTCCCGACGACGCTCCACATACCCTTTAAGGTGAGATACGGTATTTTATGGGAAGGTGAATGTATTTTTATATAGTGACGTGTTTGTCTGTACCACCTACTTTTTTTCAGATGGACTGAAGTGGCCAAGCAGCTTGGTATCAAGTTTACAAATCTCATTGGAGATGTGTTAGTATCGTCGGGAGTGGTGGCGTACTTAGGAGCTTTCACAGCTGCCTTTAGACAGGTAAATCTCACAAAGTTTTTTTCTTTTTAGCCTTGGGAAAACAGCTGATATTCCACGTAGCCGTCACTGGTTTCCTGGTCTCCCCGGCAGCCGTTTTTGTCTACGAACGTTGTGTGAAGAGACAAAAACGGCTGTGTGAGAGATTACCGGTTCCCCGCGAAGTGACATCCGAGGAACCAACGCCAGAAATTCTAGATTTTTGGTGGAACGTCTGATTGGTCGTGCCGCGAAGGAAATTATTTCAGCCAATCAGAAGTACTTAACCCAGATCTGGGAAGTAACACGTCATTAGTATGGAGTTTTTCGCGCTCTTTCCTCAGCCTCATTTCGCGAGGAAACCAGTGATGGCGTCGTGGCTGTTTTCTCAGGCTCTTTCCCCCTTTAATTTGTTGACAACGTTCGAGTGGGTTGCGGGTAAGAACAGTCGCCTCTTGCTAATACACCCCATCTTGACTTCTTAAATCGCGCCATAAGTTTTGCTCCATTTTTTCTTTTTAATCTATTTTTGTGGCTGATTTTAAATCGACGAGAGTCAGTATTATGGTGTATTGAGAAAAGGTTTAGGTATTCCTGTCTGCTCCAAGGATTATACTCTCTCCACCCCCGTTACCATCTTTAACTGTCGTTCCATCGGTAACTCAAAAAGCTTTATTAAGAGGCAAAGGATTTTTATAAAGGCCGGCGTGCGTCTCCTTCAACACCATCATCTTCCAATTCTGTGTAGCTGTTGATCACAGAATGATTTCTCTCGTTTTTTCTTGCCAGCAACAAACTGCAGAATGGGTGGAAGCTTGCCGCGACACCAACATCCCCTGTTCAAATGACTTCTCGGTGACCGGGACTTTGGGAGACCCTGTGAAGATAAGGGACTGGAACATAGCTGGTCTACCAACCGACAGTTTTTCTATCGAGAATGGTATCATCATCAGGTAATTAGCGGTGCTCATTATTCATTTCATACATTCTTCCTCGCCTCAGCCATTCATGTAGGATATCCCTTAGTCTGAAATATTTTACGGCTTCCCTCTCCCCAACGGGACGTTTTGCTTCCCGTTGTGAGGGGGGGGGCAGGTAAAGCAGGGTAATAGACCTTTTTTTCAAAAATACTATAATACTCTTTGTTTTCCCTCCAAAATTTGCATTAGCATTGATTTTAATTTCTCTTGTGACTTACAATCTCTCCAAGAGAAATTAAAGACAATACTTATGAAAAATTTTGAGTATATATGGTATTTTTGAAAAAGGCCTATTGTGGAATAATTTTCTCAAATTATGAACACAGACAGGAAAAAGAAAGCAGAAAACATCATCTTCACTTACTTTTCAGTGTTTCGAAGTCGCGATGAAACACTCTCCGCGTGTTTTTACTGTTGATTTTTGAGTTTAAAAGCCTCTAATATTTACTTTTTGTTTACAGCAATGCCAACCGTTGGCCATTGATGATTGATCCACAAGGACAGGCCAACAAGTGGGTGAAAAACATGGAAAAGAAGAACAATTTACACGTGATTAAAATGACGGACGCTGATTACGTCAGGACACTGGAAAACTGCATTCAGTTTGGAACTCCGGTAAGTTATTTTGACAACAGCTCAATTGTTTATTTAAGTCGCTGAATGCCTGTCTTTTTCTTGTGTTGTGAATGTTTACTTTTACGCGTTTACCTGTTGTTTTTCGTAAGGCCTTGTTTTATTTTAACCTTTTGCGTCATGAAAACCTACAGCATAAGTACTAGAATGTAATTAGATGAATAAGCAAGACTGGTTCAGTTTTTACACGAAGGATTGTTTCCTCTTTGTTTTTAAGGTTTCTCGAAATGCTCATTTGTTTCTCTCCGCCTTTGCTCAGGAATATGAGCGACTTTTCAGTCTTGATTCTTCGAAGTTAAGCCTATTCGAATAACGGATAATTCATTTAGAGAAAAAAACGTTGATCATAGTTTGAGAAAACAGCCGACATCATCAAGTTTTGCGAGCTCACCAATGATTTCCCAGCGGTGAAGCCTGAGGAACGCGCGCAGAAATTCCATACTGTTGACGTTTCACTACCCAGGTCTGGGTATTCTGATTGGCTGAAGCAAATTTTCAACCAATCGGAAGTACAACCAAGGTCTGTGTAGTAACACGTCATCAGTATGGAATTTCCGTGCTTGGTCCTCAGAGGGGGAAACCAGTGCGCCTCAAAATATTGGCTGTTTCCTCAGGCTACATCATCATTCATCATTCATTCATCAGGTTTTACTTGAAAATGTTGGTGAAGAGTTGGACCCACTGCTGGAGCCGCTGCTTTTGAAACAGACCTTCAAACAGGGCGGCAGCATCTGTATCAAACTTGGAGACAGCGTCATTGAATACTCGAAAGATTTCAGGTCAGTATTCCAACAAACCACGAGATCCTCTCTTGCGGATCCTCTCTGGCTATCACTTTTGTCTAGCTCTTACAATATGAAGATGCGTCTAAGCATTGTCTTTTTTCCCCTCGCCCCCCACTCGCTTTTAGATCTCTCTAAACAAGGGTTACTTACCGCAAACTATCTGTTGTCTAAATCGACTGCCATTTGTGCGTCCAGAGTAGGTGATTTTGCATTCGCGTTGCGCGCCTTGTGATTGGGTGACAAAGCTGCGTGATTTTCGTAACCAATCAAAAGACAAAGCTGAAACCATCATATTAAGCTTTCCCACAGATGTTTACCTCGTTTGGTACTTGCTCCTTTAATGTGATTAGTTCATGTTATCTTCTGAACCTGTTGCGATTATTGTCGTTTCGCTTTGTCACCCTTAAACTAAACTCGTACCCAGATCTCTCTCTGTTTTACGCTCGGCTGTTCTGAATCCGTTGAAAGAACCCCGCCCTTCTCCGTACTCTACTCTGTTAACTCGATTGTTGTTGATGTTTTAGGTTCTACATAACAACAAAACTGAGAAATCCGCACTACCTACCAGAGACATCCGTGAAGGTTCGTATATCCTAAGTACCAGTCGGCTTTAACGCATATTTTAGATTTCCCTTTCGACTTTATTTTTGCCCATCAAGTTCCGATAATGTTTAGTGTAATAATTTTATGTATCGCCTTTTAACTACAGGTGACTCTGCTGAATTTTATGATCACGCCCGAGGGACTCGAGGATCAACTACTCGGAATTGTTGTGGCACGAGAGAGACCTGAGCTTGAGGAAGAGAAGAATGCACTGATTATTCAGAGCGCTGAGAATAAAAGGTACTGTTGACTCGGGGGAGGGGGAGGTCTAGGGGGAGGGTGTAGGGGGTGCGTCCCCCCTCCCCCTGAGATGATCAGCGGCTTTCTAATACAAATGGTATCCTACAAAATGTGCAGATATGTACGATAAGTATTCTCAGCTGTTCACATTATGTTATTGCCTCGTCAAAAGCCTTCTCCATTGTATTCGCTTTTCAGATTTGGTTATGTCACCAGTCAGTTACGTCATTCGTTAGTGGTACACCCCCTACTAACAAAAATCCTTGATCCATCCCTGTGACTATGCTGTGTCCTGTTCTTTTGCAGGTTTCCCGGCCTTGCTTTCGTGTTTGCTTCCGCGTGTACTTCTGCTGCTAGTGCTAATGGTCAGATAATAACTATTTCCTGTTTTACTCCTATCTAGACAACTGAAAGAGATTGAAGATAAGATTTTGGAAGTCCTGTCCTCTTCTGAGGGGAACATCCTTGAAGATGAGACTGCCATCAACGTGTTGTCCTCGTCCAAGGTGCTGGCGAACGAAATATCGGAGAAGCAGGTTGGTCTTCACTCTTGTACCTCTCTTGCTTAATGTGCCTTTTGGTTGCCTGTGGTTAGATTAAGAGCCACAATTGTTGCTTTTATTTATAGGGTTCTCTTTACTACTGGTTTAGGCTATACACGCTGTGTTCATGTGACAAAAAACTACCATCATTCTAAATCAATGTCCCCACAGTTCCGAGTTGCTCAAAGCTTGCGCTTTAAAAGCCATAATATCTGAACGTTTTCGGTTGTCATGCAGATAAAACTCATTTCACCAGAAAGAGTTTGCACTCTTCCGTTTTACAAGTGAGAGTTTTCGAATCTCGGAAGTGGCCCAACCGAATTCCTTTCGATGCTTCTTCTGTAATAAGGAGAGAGAACGGTTCGTAAATAGGGAACACCTGCTTGTGTCCTAGTCTGCCACACAGCCGTTTTTAGTGTCGTCACTCAGTTAAACAGTTAATATTGGTTTTATTTGAGCTATTTTCCTTTTTGATTTAGGCCATAGCTGATGAGACAGAGCAGAAGATAGACACCACCCGTATGGGTTACACACCCATCGCCACCCATTCAGCCGTGTTGTTCTTCTCCATTGCTGACCTGGCCAATATTGAACCCATGTATCAGTACTCTCTCACCTGGTTCATCAATCTTTTCATTCTGTCCATCGACAATTCAGAGAAATCCGAAGTCTTAGAGCAACGGTAAGATTCTGAAAGGGGAAGGATGGTTTCCGATCCCGGAGAGGGGGGGGACTCCCTGTTTTGCTTTAGGTGGGTATTTGCCGCTGAACAGGGTGGGTATACAATTTCACTATTTTGCGTAAACAGGGTCAGGGTACACCTCTACCCAAACTTCCCTTGAGTGCTCCCCCTGGGTCCCAAAAGATTGATGACACGAGAAATAATGATCTCCTTATTGTCATATCGAGCGTTAGTGGTTTGAGGAACCTTCAGTAAAAATTCAAAAACGCACAGCAGAAAGATTTAGAAGATTTTGTATAGCTGATGTGCCCCAAACTGAGATAGTTCAAGCATCTTCGTTAGGCCCTACCTACTTCTTGTCATTTCCCTCCTTAAAGCTGGTTTTTCATCTTTGAAACCTAAGTAACCTTGCTATATAACTGTGACTGAGTGTTTCAAGTGTGGGATTGATTCTTCCGGTAGCTTATTGATAAATTTACGTTAACTGTGGGGCAAAAAATTGTAGACTTATCTCTACCTTTAGTGTGTATCGAGGTATCATTTTGGCTTTTGTTGATTGTATTCTTTAAGAGCTTGGAAGGGAACACCTTTTCAATCCTTGCAAATTGTAGCCCAAGCTCAAAAAGTAAAGTAAGGTTTCCATTTTCGTGGAAAAAAATATTTTTTCTTCGCCAGATTCCAACTCGCGTTCTCGAGATTAGATCTTCTAGTGTTCTGACTGACTGACTGAGGAGGTCAGACTTGAACAATGGTGGTCTTATATTGGTGTATTAGTGGTCTTATATTGCTGTAATAGTGCACTTAATTGATATAATGTAATGTGGATTGCGTTTATAGGTTGACGAATCTGACGGATCACTTTACCTACTCACTGTATTGTAACGTGTGCCGCTCGCTGTTTGAAAAAGACAAGGTAAGTTTCTGGGATAATATATTTAATTACCCCTTATTCGAGAAGGATATGTTGAAAACTATCAAAGTCGCAAAGTCGTGAAATATTGCAGAAGTTTTTGTGATGCAGTTTGGTGTTCGCAACTTGGCCTCTATCACACAACGTCTGTTCAATTCTGCGACTTTAGCTTTATTTTAGCTCGTTTGCTGTCAAAACACTTTCAAACTTGGCAGGTTTTAGAGGCGCTCCTTCTAGGAGTGTCGATGGATCCGTTTTCAAAATGAAAAATACTTTTGAAAGGTCTAATTTGTTACCAAATTACTTTTCTTTTCAGCTGCTATTTTCGTTCTTGTTGTGCGTCAATCTTCTGAAAAGCAAAGGAGAAGTTTGTGATAATGAATGGCGTTTCCTTCTAACTGGCGGAGTGGGCCTGGACAACCCACATTCCAACCCTTCTTCGTGGCTACCGTCGAGGTCCTGGGACGAGCTATGCAGGCTGGATGACTTATCTCCGTAAGTTGCACTCTTCATTTCCCTTTACAACTGCAGTTCCGTAGTCTCGATCGCACCCGCCCGGGCCGACGTCACGCAATGCTCCTTCGCCCCCACGCGGGTGAGCATCGCGCGACTCCGGTCCGAGCGGCGTCTAAGGAGACTAACAGCCCCAGGCCAGCCAAAATTACTTATTGTTGTAAAAAATCTCCATTGTTTTGTTTTGTTTTCTTTTCTGATCACTGGTTTCTATCTACTGTTTTGTGTCACCTGATATCTGTTTTCTATATCCAATTTTCGTCTTCCACTCTCTGATATCCGCTTTCTACTTTCTGCGTTCTGTTTTCGGGTTTCCTTTTTCCGTTTTCTCTACACGTCACATCGACAATTAGCTAAAAGCACCCACAGTAACTTAGACCCTCCTTCACTTGTCTGTTTCTGTACTCACTCACTCCTTTCTGCACGTGTTTTGTGCCTCGCAGGTTTAAGGGATTCCGACAAAAGTTTCCAAAGCATTTGGAAGGATGGAAGAAGATTTACGATAGTAATGTAAGTAGTTATTGATATATATGAAGTTAATCGTACTCTTACAAACTAATAACAGAATCAAGAAGGAAAATAAACTTCCTTAAAGTTTTACAGTCTATACTCTTTAACTACAAATGTTGCTTTTGTACGTTTCTGTAGGAACCTCAGAACGAGCCTTTACCAGGAGACTGGAACGAGAAACTTGGCCAGTTTCAGAAAATGGTGATTCTGCGCTGCCTTCGTCCAGACAAGGTTTGTAACTAGTACACTCTTCCTCTTCATTGTTGGAACGTTATGTTTACTCGACAAGTGTGTATGGACGGAAACTGCAGTCTCAGAAACTTCTTCGTCTGTTGCATTTGGAAAGAATACCCTTTTTTGAGTCTAGCTAGCATGTGCGTAGCTCTTGGTTACTGCAGAAGAGCGAAAAAAGCTAGGGAGCGAGCGAGCGTAAAATGGCGGGAAGAGAGAAGGGTCTCTTCCCAGCGCCCACGTTGTTTCTTACAACTTTTCTCGAGCCGCCTTCCTTATTTTCATAGAGCCAGAGACAGTCTTGAGTCTAGAAGGAAAGCTTTGCGTCTTCGTACTTTTCCTCGTGTAATTGGTATATAAAATTTTTATTACGATCAAACATCTCCTCTGTTAAACATCATAGGACCGAAAATATCCCTTTCACGGCGTTCGGATTCTGCGGTCGGCGCGACGAAATATGAGCGGGTAAAACAGCGAAGGGGTGGGGTAGGGGGCTGACTTCGCGCTGCACTCCTTTATCTGAATGCTAGGCCTTCCTTCAAATGTCATGCCAAGGATTTCTTTAGTAATTTTGAGTTGTCTTTTGCAAATACCAAATTAGTTTTATGTTTACCTTTCAGATCACGCCCGCAGTACAAGACTTTGTTACTGTCAAGCTTGGTAAGCAGTTTATTGAGCCGCCTCCGTTTGATCTGGGCAAAGCTTTCGCTGATTCCAACTGTTGTGCACCTCTGATCTTTGTACTGTCGCCTGGATCCGATCCTACAGCCGCTCTGCTCAAGTTCGCTGATGATCAGGTTGGTGCGGAACAGTTTTACTATTGTTGTTCTAGACTTTCTTCTCATTCCTCCACGTCCTTGAAATATCTCAATTTGCGGGGCTGTATTTCTTAAACACTTCAGCATTTCACTGGGAAAAAGTGGCAGCTTTAATGATTTTCCTGAACTAGTACATATACATATCAAAGTTGAAATAAAAAAGACGTGGAGGGGTCTCTAATCTATATCTCTTTTTACGATGGAACTGGATCGAAATTGTAAAATCACAGCTCAAATTTTTTATCTTCGTCGTCCCCGATTGTTGAGCAAATATCCATTCTTATTTCAATGATAAAAAATATTCAGCGCGCTAAGGACGATGGGAAGAGGGAAAAGACGGCTCTTCCTCCCTTCTTCCCTTCCCATCGTCTCCCGCGCGCTTTTTTTCTCTCTCCCCAGTCTCCCTGACACCAAGAGACCTCTCCGCAGGAAAGAGTGTCTGTATAATTAGCTATAGGAGTGAATAGGTTTGAATGACAGTCTTGTCTTCTTTGTCCCAGGGTTTCAGTGGATCAAAATTGAGCTCATTATCACTGGGTCAGGGACAGGGTCCAATTGCCATGCGCATGATAGAAAAAGCTATCAAGGATGGCACGTGGGTCGTACTACAGAACTGCCATTTGGCAACTTCGTGGATGCCAACACTTGAGAAAGTCTGTGAGGTAAAGTAATTTTGATTTAGTCTTAACGTTGGTCGTGTGCTTCTTCGGATCATCCCCGGGGGTATGACGTAATTTTCTCGGCAGTCTTACAAGATATTCGGTAAATCCGGAAACTAGTGGTTATCGACAGCGCTCGGGAAATCTTTGCAGTATTGTTAAAATTACGTCAAGAGCGTATGCCACTGCGCTCACCTTACTTAAGTGATGAAAAATATTGCACTCTTCCGTGCAGTCAATTTCTTTGTAAGCAAAAGCTTTAGCGTTTAGCAGCAAGTACTAGGTTATAGGGTGAGGATGTTATATTGAAGTGTTAATAGAGATGAGGTCTAACCGTTTGAAGTTAGGCGCAAATGCGTTCTTCCATCATAACACCCTGAGTTGAGTATAAATGCGGTCGTTGACATTGTGATTGACTCAGTAACCTAGCGCTCTAATAACTTAAGTGATACTCAAATGTTCTTCGATTTCTTTTACTCGTGTTACAGGAGTTCAATCCAGACGCGATACACCCGGACTTTCGTCTGTGGCTGACAAGTTACCCGTCACCAAACTTTCCAGTGTCCGTGCTGCAGAATGGCGTCAAGATGACGAACGAACCTCCGAAGGGACTTCGCTCCAATATCGTACGATCGTATTTGAGTGACCCCATCTCGGACCCTGAGTTCTTCACTACTTGTAACAAACCGGTCAGTAACGTGCACCAAGTTTTTCTTATACACTTAAGTGTCGCGTTTTGTTGTAGAGTATCAGGGTCGGCCAGGGTTTTTGGGTATACGTTATACAGGGGCTTTTTAAATCGGGTATACGGTATATTGCAGCTTAAATACGGGTATTTGGTATATCACTTTCTTTGAATTTCAGGTATAAAGTATACCTGGGTATAATTTTGGGTACATTTGCATGAATTTTGGGTAATTTGGGGTATTTTGGCGAATTTTTTTCGGGTATACTGGTATACCACTACCCCCATGGCCGACCCTGGAGTATTGTGGAAAGGCTTTCAAAGCTACAACCACAGACGGAATTTTTGGAAGCCATTGTACAGCATAGTTAACAATACTACAGACTACGCAGTACCTTTCATTTGAATAGTCGCATTACTGGATTTCATCCACAGACTCAAAAGTTATAACCACCTTGTACAGCATAATAAACAGCATGTAGGAAGGAGCTTATTTGTGGCTTTCTTGTAAAGCATGGATACATGTCAAAGATGTTTTCATGTTTTTTTCCCTTACAGAAAGAGTTCAAGAAAATGTTGTTTGGCTTGTGCTTTTTCCACGCCATCGTCCAAGAACGACGTCAGTTTGGTCCTCTGGGCTGGAACATTCCGTATGAGTTCAACGAAACTGATCTGCGTATCAGTGTTCGACAGCTGCACATGTTCATGAATAAGTATGATGTAAGTGTTCTACTGGGATGGTTTAACTACTACTCAAAATATCCACCATTTTTCTTTGGCGCTATGCATGACCTCATAGATGTTTACGACGTCAGTTATGACGTGCAGTGAGAAACAGTTTCACTGTCAGATTCTTTTAATCTCGAAGTTTTCATTGCGAACGAGCGTTACCGGGGAGAATACTAGCTATCTAGCTACATGTCAAAACGATTTTCACTCCTAGGGGCTAGACATTAGGCGCACAGTCAGTAAGTATCCGTTTAAGAGTATTGTCCGTCTTATAGAGAGTCAAGTATAGAGAGTAAAAAAAGGCAAGGACCAACTCTACGTGTCCGTTTTACAAAGGTGTCCGTTTTGTAGAGGTGTCCGTTCAGAGCGAATCGCCTGTAAATAGAGTGTCTTCACATGACGTCACGGCGGCCATATTGGTGTCCCAAGACAATGAAACGGCAGCCATGTTGGTGTCCCAAACCGGTCTGAAAACGCTCTACAGGTTTCGTCGTCACTGTTTTAATGTGGTGCACTTTGTTGCGTTTACAGGACGTCCAATACGCCGCTCTGAGCTACCTCACGGGAGAATGCAACTACGGAGGCCGTGTAACTGATGACCGTGACAGACGAACCCTGTTGACGATCCTGGATAAGTTCTACTGCGCGGACATTAATGACAATGAAGACTACAAGTTTTCACCAAGCGGCAGTTACTTTGCTCCTAAAGAAGGCGACTACGAATCGTACATCGAGTATGCGCGCAGCCTTCCGCTCATTGCGCATCCTGAGGTATTTGGAATGCACGCCAACGCAGACATCAGTAAGGACCAACAGGAAACCCAACAGCTGTTCAACAGCATCCTTTTGACGCAGTCTCGAGCCTCAGCCAAAGGTGGAAAATCCGACGACGAGATACTCTTTGGGGTGGCTGAGGACATTTTACACAAGCTGCCGAAGAACTTTGACACGGAAGCGGCACTGCGGAAATATCCCACCACATATACGCAGAGTATGAACACTGTACTGGTGCAGGAAATGGTCAGGTTTAACAGGCTCACAGAAGTCGTGCGATCTTCGCTTATCAACATACAGAAAGCTATTAAGGTAAATGAACTTTTAGATAAAATGAAGCATTTTTTTATAGAGATCTTGTTAGAAGTTTAGACTAAACTTAGAGTGGAATCTTTATTCCTTTAAAGTTAACCCTCCTTGAGGCAGACGCCATTGCGACGGGAAGTGTCTGCGCGCCTTATAGAGAGTCAGAGAAAATGACTTACTCTAGGTGTCTGTAAGTGTTTAAGGAGTTATTTATTAGAAGAGAACTGACTGTATTACTGAACCCTCTCGCACTCTTCGCTGGAAGTAGTACGTCAGACAACCTCTGTTATTTCAAATCATGTTGCGTTCATTGGGTTAAATGTTGCACACTGCACTTGTGTCTTAAGGCATATTTAAATTCCTGGCGGAAGAATATTACCTTTCGTCGCATGCCTTACCCCTCGGTAGAGAAATGTTACCGTTTCCTCGTACCCCTTCCTGCCAGGTATATGTTTTGCTCCTTTTTCGACGGGGTATGCGCACTTACAGGGTGTAGTTTTCGCTGCGTGTTTAGGAATGGGACTCATTTAGTCAGTTAACCCGACCTTTTATATGTTCCCTTTTCATTATTCCACAGGGCCTGGTTGTTATGTCCTCTGAACTAGAGGAGGTAGCGAGTGGCATCCTTAAAGGCAAAATTCCTGGTCTGTGGATGAAGAAGTCCTATCCCTCTCTTAAACCACTCGGCAGTTACGTCAACGATCTGATTGCTCGCCTCAAGTTTCTCCAAGAGTGGTATGACAATGGAGCGCCTCCCGTGTTCTGGGTATCTGGATTCTTCTTCACTCAGGCCTTCTTAACGGGATCAAAGCAGAACTACGCCAGAAAATATACCATTCCTATTGATCTTCTAACGTTTGACTTCGAGGTTCTTGACGACAAGAATTATGACACTCCACCCGAGGACGGTGTCTATGTTAACGGCTTGTTCATGGAAGGCTCTCGATGGGATCGAGAGAAGAGGGTGATTGGAGAGTCGAACCCGAAAGCTTTGTATGACAGCATGCCTGTTATGTGGCTCAAACCCTGCAAGAAGGAAGACATTGTTGATCGACCGCACTATGTCGCCCCTGTTTACAAAACAAGCGAGAGGAGAGGTACGCTCTCTACCACAGGCCACTCCACTAACTTCGTGATGGACATGCGCCTGCCATCTGATCAGCCACAGTCCCATTGGATCATGCGTGGTGTGGCTCTACTTTGCCAGTTGGATGATTAAAGAAGAGTTACATGTATTATTAACGTGCACCCAAGAAAGTGTGATATTCAGAATTAACGTATAACCTGTACATAATCCACTTCGTTCAGTTTTTCGTAGTAAAATCTATATCCTGATATTTATTTATGCATGCGTTATTCAAGCTAGAGTAGCAACAAGTTTGGTCTGTAGGCTGTAAATACGCTCTTACTTAGCACTGACAAATAGTAAATATAGCTGTTGTAGTAAGGAATGGATTTAACAATACTTCGGGGCGTGTATTATTTTTGACCAAGTTGTGATAATAAAACTTTTTTTAAAAAAAATGGTGATTATTTATTAACCTGTAAGCCCTAAAAGAGATCAGCGTCCTAAAAAATAAGCGAGCTTAAGCAACGAGAATGCTGACGTCACGGACGTTATGAATAGCAACCGGAAGTTCGATGTCTGGCTTGATGGAACGCTGCTGTCTCACACAACGAATCAGAATGCCTTCATTATAACTTCCGTTTCAGGGATTTGTGGAGTCAGAGCACTGAAAGAGAGAAAATATCAACTTCCGCTGGCCATTTTTGACGGACGTCATCGTTTTCGTTGCTCATGTTCCCTGTTAACAGCGTCTTGTAACCAATTGGATCACGTATCTTATGAGATTCCCCCCTCCCACATCGGCGTTTATATATTCCTGCGCAAGTTGTAAGATTTTTTGCATTTTGTTCAAGATTTTACTCGGGCAAACGGCTATGACGTCATCGTCCTTAATGCATTGCTGCGAAGCTAATGGGATTCCTGTAAATTTTATTCATGAGATTAAGTTAAAAGGTTATGACGTCAAAGGCGTAAATGTAGTTCTACGCAAGCCAGTGAGATTCCTGCGAATTAAGACAAAGGGTTATGATGTCAACGTTCCTAAGAATTTTGATCATGCGATGAAGACGAAAGACTGACGTCATTGGTGTTGATCTATTTATGTGCGAGTTTGAGATTCCTGCGCATTTTTATAACGCGATAAAGAGCAAACGGCTATGACGTCGTTGGCTTTAATGTATTCCTGTGCAAGTTACTGAGATTCCTGCGAATTTTATACATGAGAAAAAGGCAAAAATTCCTGGTCATACGATAAAGAAAAGGTTATGAGAGTCACTGGCGAAAATGCATTTGCGCAAGTTAATGATATTCTAGGGACATTTATTCATGAGTTAAAGACAAAGGGCTATGACGTCATTGACATTACTATATTCCTGAACAAGTTAATGACAAGAAAAAAGGTTATGATGTCACTGGTATTATTGATTTCTGCGCAAATCAACAATATGGGGTTATTGGCTTTGATGTTTTCCAGTGCAACATAATAATATTCCGGGGCAAAAAAGGGCCTTATCGGACTCTATTATACTACTTTTTATTTTGTGAACTTTCCCCCTTCCTTTTACCGCAAGATTTTTTTTCAACTGTTTGATCTGACGGGATATTTATCGCACGACATCTGCAAGAGCCTGTGTACAGACTTTCCTCTCCCCTCAGAAAAAAATCGATTTTTTCTGAGGGGAGGGGGCGTCTGTACACAGACTAAATGTGCAAAACACTCTCACTCCATTGATTATCACAATCGTTATCATATTCACAGTCCTCGCATTCAGACGGAGTCATTATCAAAGAGATTCTTCAAGGATTTTTCCCTCAAATTCTGCAAATTCGGAGGAGACACGAAGGGTATTTTACTAACGTCAGCTTGCTTGTTCATCCTTTGCGCTGCGATGGCCGGAACCAAGCAGATATATGCGACAATCATATGCGACCTTCTCGTTCTCCTGAGGCCTTGGTGTCCAGGTTATAAAGCTGCATGGAATGGTCAAAGTGAAATAGAAAATAACCTGTCTCTTTTACTTATCGTTGATTGTAACCTCGTTAGTGTAGTGATCTTACTCTTCCCCTCAATGCCCCACAAGTTTAAGATCATGGATCATTTCCAACGCATACGCGAAACATATTTTGCCCTCGTACAGGTATGCAAGTTTCTGGTTCGTCAAGAGGCTGGTTTCATTACTTATTTGTTAGGAATAAGATTTAGTTCTTTCTTACCTATAAACCTTGAAATTTCATAAAAAAAAAATCTATTGCGTTTGATCGCGTTTTCGATCGAGTACTCGAGAAAACTCGCGCGCTGATTGAGACTGGGCACTAAAAAAGAAACAAATATGGCGGCAGAGCATTCATAACACGAGTGTTGTTAAATTGGACCTAAAGTAACATTTTTAGACTCCAGGTACTCGTATATCACCTCCATAGGATCTTCAACTTATTCATCAACACTTAGCTTTATTTATGGTAAAGAAATACACGGACCTGGCTTGACAGAAGTCGTTTTAAAATCCCACACAGTCCTTGTGAGGTATGCTCGCGCTTTAATAACTAAATGTTAAAGGCAATAACACAGAAAATGTTGGTCTCATAAGCATGAAAAATTTAGATAATATTAGTGAATGGATTAAGGTAATGTTTTAAATCGAATCAGGTAATTTTAAGGCAGCCCTTCCCCCGAATTCTACACTCTGAAACCTGTAATTTGTGGATACCCACGTCACCTCAGTATACAGGTTCGTTTTGCTGTAAACATGGGAAGAAAGTCTTCAAACAAAGTGACCCATTCGTTCACTTCATATAATATAGGGTGTTTGCTTAATTTGGGGTTCAGTTAAAAGAGGCCCTCTTGGATGGGGGAATTGTTGTCTAGTACTCTTTATGCATGGCATTGTATTGTATTGTCCTCACATTACAGTATTGTACATGTACAAAAGCATAACAATAAAGAATGAGGCAAAACAATTAGAAATTTAACAAAGCTTTGCATAAGTTGGTTGGAGTGTTGGACAAGTATTTGGGAGGGGGGTGGGGGCGTACGTATGCCCCTAGTCTGATTTTCAAATACTTTCATTTCCCATTTTGCAGGGTAGGCCATGTCCCTCTGCCCGGTTGGTAAATACCCTTGTTTCTGTCACTTGCTACGCTACCATTACCATTTCATATATTCTTATGTTGCTTTAATTTTCAAGGCCATGTTGCTGAAAAATACGTAATAATAGGCTACACATAGGTGTGAAGCTCCTCAGAGATCTGGGGTATTAAACTTAACCAATAACATCTTACTCTTTGGGCAAGCTCAACACCCAAGGAAAGTTTGTGTAGAAGTGAGCTCCCAAAGCCTTTAAAATCTCATCATGTTTCAGACGAGACCTTATTTATACTGTTGAACCTCGATTATATAGACTTGTTGGGACTTGAATAAAATAGTCTGGATAATTGAGAACACCAACGAAAATATGAATATAAATATTAATGAAACAGTAATGTAAACATGCGGAATAAAGAAAACGAAATTTTATTGTGACTTAGCTCCTACTTGAATTTTATGTTCGGACTGTAAGTATTTTATGTATTTTCAATCCTTCACTCATCTCGATGCTGTCGGTTAACTTCAAGGTCTTCTCTTTGTTTTTGCGTATATCTGAGATCTGCTGCTTGCTGATTTTAAACTTGAGTGCTAAATTTGCTCCTTTTTCGCCTTTGTCCAAATGTGAAATCATGGTTTGCTTATCCTTTATCGAGAGAACAGACTGCTTTTGTTGTGTAGACATGGCCTTGATTTGAGTTTACGATCGATTGGTCTTGTGTTTACATAACCAGTGTGGAATCAAGCATGACATTCCCTTAGCAACATAACAATAGAGCCAATGAGAATTCAGGTGAATACACCCGAATGATTGGTCATCTCAACCCTCTCGCGCTTTTACAAATCAAAGCAGATTAAAACAGTGTTTTAAACAGATGTTTGGAAGGATTAATGAACTTTTAATCGTTTCACTTTTTCAAGATGACATCTTATTAATATTCATGAAAAAACAGAACAGGGGAAACAAGTCCGGATAATCGAGGTTCAACTGTAATCCTGATTAGTTACATGTTGCATACAGAATTAGGTAATTTTTCATGCTATTATTATGTGACTAGACCACTCATCTACAGCCTTCACACACTTTTAAAGGCTTTCCATCTAAAAACACACCCTGTTTTAAAAAAATGCCAAAAAGTGGGGAAGAGTCAAGACCCTGAAAACCATACTCTGTCAGGGTTCTCATTAAGTAGCGGCAACCAGCTAAAAACTGGCTACTTTAAGGTGACTGAGCCGTCTACCTTTGGGGGAAAGGGGGAAGTGAGGGAGTGAAAGCCTCAGATTGTCTACAGCACTTAATTACCTAGCCTCCAACTTTTGAATTCCTGGGTTCAAACCTTTCACAATCCCATAAACTGTTCATTTGTTTCTAGGCAGAAGAATTTATTAGGGGCAGAGTGGCCACCAAAAACCTTGAGGACGTGGTGGCCATTTGTCCCAAGTTTTTTGATGACAGCACCAATGTGGATCTCTTAAAGGAACAAATAGAGATCTACAATCTAGGTTTGTACGTTAAATAAGTTACAATATACAGTAGATATATCATGTGCTACACATTTTGTGCTAAATAGTAAATTATTAATTATTTTGTAGCAATTCTAGACAAGTCCAGCTAGAATAGTTTCCATGTATGTTGCAAGTGGCAATGGCAATCTGGCATTACTAATGTTTTATTGAAATGTTGAAACAACCCATGCACACTAGAACATAAGTTCCATTTACACTACAGATAAAAAGAGGGTCTGGACCCATTGAAAAGTGGTGCGGACCAATTCTTTTTAACCGTTTACACGGGTAACAATTAGGCTAAGCTTATGATTGAAAAGTGCAACACTACACATGGGTGAAACCACCGTTAAGTACTGCAGGCTCACATGAAGAAGATATGGCATGGAACAAAGATGCATTTACCACAGGCAGACCACCCTCTGTTAGTGGGGGCCGTTGTTGATTGAAATCTGAGCAACGATCTTTTGTTATTTGTAGAAGAAATACATATGAACAATATGGTGGCTATAATTTGTTCCAAAATTCAGAATTTAAAGCAAATTTTTCAATAAAAGTTTGAAGAAAATGTTAACTGAGTTTTGTGTCATGTTTTTTTCGCTGTCCCTTCCTGTTTTAAGCCCTATTTTGCAAGATGAATATTTGATCTCGGCGGTTAGAACTAAAGAAGGAGACAAGGCAGGCAGCAATCAGCCGTCAGCGTGTGACCCAGCCCAATTTAACCTGGAACTAGCGCCAAACTATTTAATTTCTTACCTCGAAAATACTGGCTCCCGATCCACTAAATATGTATCCATGCCCCATCCGAATGAGAGCTCATTCCTTCCAAAATTTCGCGAGAAAAGCGATCCTGGAGTTGCAAGAGCAGCTTTCTCAACATATGACCAGTGCAAAAATCTCAACCAAAGGTGTTTAAGGTATGCATGTCGATTCAAATCCACCAATCAGCATATCACGACCGTTGGCAGGTCAAAACCACAACCCTTCCCGCAAAGGGATGTTTGTTTGGTCGCGATACACTGATTGGTGGATTTGAATTCCTTGTATAAAATTGTCATATTTAAATTCAGTAAACTAGATAAAATGTTTTCTTTTCCCCTGACTCTTTCTAAGGTTTGTATATTTTGTGGTTTAATTCCATCCCTTGTTTAAAGTTTCTTTACCCTCGTTTTAGGGTATGGTAATGTATGCTTAATGAGTTTGCAACAAAAGCAAAGAAAATTTAAACCAAGGATAAAACTGATCCACAACATTATTATTCTTTGCTTTTTTCAACTTTCAGGCCTAAAAGATAATCGGCAGCAGTTTTGGTGTCCTTTGGCCAGGCAAAAGAGGAGCAAGAGCGAGATGCTTGCTGATAGGAAGGAACTGGCTAAAGCCATTTACCTTGGCCAGAATTTATGCCGGTAAAATAATAATTAGTCATGCCTTTAATGTTTTTCTACTTTACTGTCATTTGAGAAACACAGCAAAATGGAGGCCCCAAATAATTAATTCTTCTCCCACATTTACTTCATTTATTTAGTCAGTATTTATACTGCAAAACAATCGGTATTTTTTCTCAAAAACGGTAAAGCGTAGGGTAAAGTGTCTTATGCGTGTGAAGTGCACGTGCCATACTTGCCCATGGGGAGTACTCCTGAGCCTCACTCCAGACCTTTTGTTGGACTGCTCGGCGTACTTGAATACCGAAAATGCGGACTCAGTTTTGCAGTCTAGATTTATTGGATTGTCAAATTATCACACAGAGGACAGCTGTGAGAGAAAAAATTATCTGAATGAATGAATGAATAAATAACTTTATTTACTGAGAGTGCACATTACAGTTATTAGAAACATTTTGAAGAAGTGCAGAGATAGGAAATCCCTCTCAAAGTATTCAAAAAATATATGTTAGCAGTCATGAGGAAAAAATGATTGAAAGATGTTTCAACACAATAGAAAAGAAATTTTTTTGTATCTCCAAGCAACCATGTAATGTTCTGTATTAACACCAATGAAATGTCAAACAATTTTATTTCAGCATTTTTTGCTGCAAAAGGTAAATACAGTACATTTACCTTAAAATTAGATTGGTTTGTCAGCAGTTAAAAGTTTGTGTGGGCCCCCTGTGATTAACTAGATAATTTTTTAACATATAAAGATATGTTTTACTGTGCCAAGCTTACTTGGTAGTAAGTTTTTTACTGGCTTGATCTTTTTAATGTTAACATTAATGAAATCTTGGGTTTGATCTGTTTCTAGTCTCAGTGGATTGGCAAAACAGGGAGATAACTGGACTGAAGAAAATATAGATGCTGATCCCCTACCCTTAAGGTGCAGAGTTTGTACTTGTAATAATTTTTTCGCTGATGGGCAAATTGGCCTCCCACAAGAAAATACAATTCTTCCAAAACTACCTGAAAGAAGCAAGTGTGTTACACCATTGGTGTGGAGTAATGGTGGCTGTGACAAATACATAAAATACAAATACATATACATTTTATTCTTCAGCTTCATTCAGATCAAAGTTTGCAAGTGTATAATAAGTATTACATGAATTAATTGCTGAATAGATAAGTGATTATTTTGCAGGAGATTGCCTACTGTCAATAAAGTATGTTCCATATGCATTGGAACAGCTGGTCTCACACCAGAAGGCCTTCGGATGGACTTGCAGGAACTGGGAAATTTATTTTACATCATGGTTAGTATGCTTTATAATTAAGCCTGTAAACACTGCAATTCCAAAGGCGTTCACCCATGGTTTAGGTCAAACATTTGAGATTTTCTGAAATTTTTGTTTTATGCAAAATGAACTGAGAAAAAGTATATGCTAATGTCTTTGGTAGAAAATAAGCCTTTTTAGACAACAGAAAAATAGATTTAAGAAAACCGCAAAATTGGCCTTTCTCCAAAGGAGGAAGTCCATCATTTTCGTCATGAATTTAAAATTTCTGCAACATTTATTGTTATGAAAAAAAACAAGATAAAGTATCTGACAACGTAGTTATTCGACAACCCATTGTAACCCCCTGTAATACCCTGTAACCCTTGTATTCCCGTGTTACCCCCTGTATCCCCATGTACCAGATCCTGAATATAAATCATGAAATAATATAGGAAACAAGCCTTTTAATGTAGCAAACAAGCCTTTCTGGACTATGAAAAAAACGGGTAAAAAAAGCATTTTTCCAAAGGGGTTAATAAGTCCATGGTTTTGGTCAAAAATTTGAAATTTCTTCAACTTTTATTGTTTTGCAAAATAGAGCAAGAAAAAGTATCTGGGAACGTTGTAAATAGAACAACGTTTTTCTGCATCCTCTTGTAAACCTTTCTAAGTCCCTGTAACCCCTTGTAATCATCTGTAAACCCTTGTAACCCCCTGTTATCCCCTGTACCTCTTTTAAACCTGCGTACCCTTTGTAACCCCTTGTTAAGGTTTCGAGTTAAAATTGCTAGTTACTGATTTGTCAGCACTTAAGTGTGCTGTTTGGTGCAGTGCAAATTTTGCTTGTCTTCATCAGAAATGGTAACATTATTAGGCGTTTTTTTAATGATAAAACATGATCTGTTTGTTGCACCAATTGCCATCAAATTGCCTTAGTGTTGAACCGCTACCGTGGTGTTAGAGTCGTGTTAGTTATAGTGTTTTTTCCCTGTACTATAAGAAGAGCTAATGGGATAGTATCCGATTGGAGTTGAAAGAATTAGAATTCGAGTTATCGGTGCAATCGCTGAGGTTAGGTTCATGTGCATATTTTTAAGAGTCATTGGTCGGAGTAACAGTAGACAAACTACAACATTTTAATCAAACAAGCTTTACAATTTGATATTATTAAGGTTTTAGAATCCGCAATTTTGACGTCCACACATATCCGACACGTAGCCGGATTCACTCTGCGGATTCAAAATTTAAAAATCAATGATTAAAAAATATCCGCGTACGTCTGGACAGGGTCCAGTCTGAGTGTAACGCGGTCTCTTGTTGGTACGCAGTTTATTCTTTGACATTTGTGTATGCAAAACGCCAGTGTAATGTTATTCTTGTAGATTATTAAAATGGAAGGAACGAAAGAGCGGAGCTCGGAACGGTAACGAAGAATTACTGGAAGGGTTCAGCAACCCTTTAGAGGTATGTGTTGTAAGAGTTCATTGCCCGTATTTTTCCTC
This sequence comes from Porites australiensis, assembly GCA_022179025.1. Classification (NCBI taxonomy): domain Eukaryota; kingdom Metazoa; phylum Cnidaria; class Anthozoa; order Scleractinia; family Poritidae; genus Porites; species Porites australiensis. The sequence continues at coordinate 109,150 of BOPM01000780.1, forward strand.
GCCCCTTCGGGGCTCGGAAAAATACAACGCAGCTCGCAAAATATCCGCACGTATTATATGCTAAACCATCGAATAAGGTGTATGTATTCCCGTGTTACCCACCGTGTCCCCATGTACCAGATCGTGAATATAAATCATGAAATAATATAGGAAACAAGCCTTTTAATGTAGCAAACAAGCCTTTCTGGACTATGAAAAAAACGGGTAAAAAAAGCATTTTTCCAAAGGGGTTAATAAGTCCATGGTTTTGGTCAAAAATTTGAAATTTCTTCAACTTTTATTGTTTTGCAAAATAGAGCAAGAAACAGTATCTGGGGACGTTGTAAATAGAACAACGTTTTTCTGCATCCTCTTGTAAACCTTTCTAAGTCCCTGTAACCCCTTGTAATCATCTGTAAACCCTTGTAACCCCCTGTTATCCCCTGTACTTCTTTTAAACCCGCGTACCCTTTGTAACCCCCTGTAACCTCTTGTAACCCCATGGAACCCATTGTAACCCCCTGAAACCCCTTGTAACCCCTGTGACCACTTCTAATGCACTGTTACCCCTGTAACCACTTGACACCCCCTGTAACCTGTGACCCCTTGTAACCATACCAAACCATAACCACACATAACCCCCTGCAACCCCTTGTACCCCCTGTAACTGCCTGAAACCCCTTGTAACCGACTGTAACCCCACTGTAACACTGTAAAAATTTGAACTTTTTTCATCTTTTGTGTTTATCAAAAATACATGAAGAGAAAGTGTTCTCTGACGTTCTACTGAGATGCAAAAGAAGCCTTTAAAGATTATAAGAACTTCTGATTCTGAAAAACTCAAGATTAGACTTTTTCGAAAGGGGTTAGTCCATCGTTTTAGTCCAAAATTTGAGATTTCTTCAAGTTTGATTTTTATGCAAAATAGACCAAGAAAAAGTATCTGGTAACGTTCTAGAGAGAAAAAAGTTTCTATAATTCTTTATAACCCCTTGTAACCCCCTGTCACCTCTTGTAACCCCCTGTAAACACTTGTAACCCCCTATAACCCCTTAAAACCCCCTGTATTCACATGTAATACATTGTGAAAATAAATCGGGAAAAAACGATTTTCGACGTTTTCTACAGGAAAGGAGCCTTTCTGGACAATGAAAACATCGGTTTCAAAAACCCACAAAATTGGCATTTTTCCAAAGGGTTAGGCCATGGTTTTGGTCGAAAATAACGTTTCGTTTTATGCAAAATACACCGTGCACACGTATTTGGTGACGTTCTCGTTAGAAAACAAGCCTTTCTAGACAATATCAACATGGATTTAAAAAGAACGCAAATTTTTTTTCCAAAGGGGATAGATAGTACATGATTTTGGGCAAAAAGGTGAAGTTTTTTTTATCTTTTGTGTTTATCAAAAATAGATCGAGAAAAAGTGTTTGCTGACGTTCTAGATAAAAAAGAAGCCTTTAAAGTCTATGAAATCATCTGTTTATGAAAAACGCACAATTAGAATTTTTCCAAAGGGGTTAGTCCATCGTTTTGGTCAAAAATTTCACATTTCTTCAACTTTGATTTTTATGAACAATAGACAAGGTAAAAGTATCTGGGAACGCTTCTATAATCGTTTCTATAATCCTTTGTAACCCCCTGTCACTTCTTGTAACCGCCCTGTAACCCCCTGAAACCCGTTGTAACCCCCAGTATTCCCATGTAACTAATCGTGAAAATGAAAACGTGAAAGTAAAAAGAAAAGGATTTTCGACGATTTATATAGAAAACAGGCCTTTCTGCACTATGAAAAGATCAGTTTCAAAAACCCAGAGAATTCGCATTTTTCCATCAGGGTTAGTCCATGGTTTTGCTCAAGAATATTGAGATTCTGTTAACTTTTCATTTTATACAAAATACACCGAGAAAAAGTATTTGGTGACATTCTGCTTACAAAACAAGCCTTTGTAGACAATTTAAACATGGATTGAAATAGAGCGCAAAATTGGCATTTTTCCAAAGCGGATAGTCCATGATTTTGATCAAAAGGTTGAAGTTTTTTCATGTTTTGTGTTTATCAAAAATAGATGGAGAAAAAGTGTTTGCTGACGTTCTAAATAAAAAAGAAGCCTTTAAAGACTATAAGAACAACTGTTTATGAAAAACGCAAAATTAGAATTTTTCCAAAGGGGTTAGTCCATCGTTTTGGTTAAAAATTTGAGATTTCTTCAACTTTGATTTTTACTAAAAATAGACCAAGAAAACTAACTGGGGAGGTTCTAGTTAGAAAACGAGTTTCTGTTATCCTTTGTAACCCTCTGTAATCCCCTGTAACTCCTTGTAACCGCTTGTAACCCCCTGTAACCCCTTGTAATTCCCTTTAACCCTCTCAAACCTCTTGTCTTCCTTTCTACCATCATGTTATAGATCGTGACAATAAATCGTGAAAAACGATTTTCGACGTTTTCTATATCAAACAAGTCTGTCTGGACAATGAAAACATTGGTTTCAAAAACCCACAACATTGGCATTTGTCCAAAGGGTTTAATCTATGGTTTTGGTCAAAAATGAAAACATTGGTTTCAAAACCCACAATCGTTTTCGTCGTTTTTTTTTTAAAGAAAACAAGCCTTTCAGGACTATGAATAGATCGCTTTAAAAAACCCACACAATTTGCATTATTCCAGAGGGGTTAGTCCATGGTTTTGGTAAAAAACTGGAAATTTTTATAACGTTTTTTTTTTTTTAAGCAATATACACCGACAAAAAGTAGTTGGTCCTGTTCCCGTTAGAAAATACGGTGTATGACATTTGCAGACTGCAGACCACAGATTGCAGATTGTAAATTAAAAGACACCAAAAATCTTCCTAATAAAGGTGAAACCATCAAAAATATAACATCGTGTGAAAGTGAGAAAGTAGCCTGGGAACAAGGTTGATGTTTTTGCGCAAAGTTACATTGGCCTCATTTCCAAGATGCTGTTGGCTATTCTTCACCGACGCGATTCTTTATTGACTCGTCCGGCATAACACTAATTGCGGTGATTCTTTATCCTTTTTTGATTATTGTGAATTGATAATGACAAGTAGCAATGCACACTAATGCCTGTCTAAATAGTAGTCTTCTGTAAAAACAGTTTTTAGATTGCGAACACTTCGTGCTCACTACAGTTACGTCTACAAAAACAACTAGGATAGATCACAGACATTAAACACCTTTTAAATGACGTATTTCATCTCAGCAGTATTTAAGGATATGCCAAATAATCTAAACCAAACAGATCCTACCTGGACTCGACGAATTACCGGAAGTGCATTTTGAATTTCTAAATAGGCAAATCGACAATGGCTTTTTTTAACAGGCCAATCATTGCTCATACTCAAATCCTAGTACACAGGTGGGGCCCCCATAGAATAAGGATCCCGGCGCTGTTTCACAGACAGACTTATATAACCAGAGTTAAGTTTCGTCTGTGGTGCAGGCTAAATTGCTAGCCTGTTGCTATGGAGAGCGAGTTTGTGACATCGGCAGATATTATTCTGCTCTAATTCAATACGAGAAGAACAGCTGAACAACTCCTTCAGGAATGAGGTCGGTGTAATTTGCGTGAAAAATATAAACTTCACTTCTAGGCCTTACGTGTACTTCTCGGAGCAAGGTAATGTTGATGATGATGCCACCTTTATTACGATATTTTTAGTTTCATTCAATTTACAGTCTTGCTGCCTCATGCAGTCTGCAGTCTGCGGTCTGCAGTCTGCAGTCTGCAGTCTGCAAATGTCATACACCGTCTGGGTTCTTGCTAGTTCTGGATTCTATTCGATAACATGAAGAATGGTAAGTAGATCTGCAGGTTACAAAATTCATTTTCAAAAACAGCCTCTATTCAGAGGAAACGTTCTCCCTTGTCGGTGTTTCGTTTCTTTGAATTTATACTCGATCCTTTGCAATTCGTCGTCCACGGCTCCCGTGTTTTCATACAATCAAATAAATAAACAACCTGAGAACCTTTACGTAAACTGTAGAGTGTGTTTCGGCTATTTCACTCATCTCGCAGGGACCTCGTTGTTTTAACAATGTAATCCTTCATATTAATGAAATAATTAAAAACGCCGTCGTCATTCGAAACTATTCTTGTAAGTTCATTCAGCGATGATGAGAGAACCTTCTCTGTCAGAGGCGTGAGAAAACCATGGAAACAGTTGATTGACGTCCACGAAAACTCAGATTTCAACAGAGAGAAAAATTCCTTCGAGGGCGCGTGTTGGTGGTAACCGCTGTAAAAAGATCCTACAATACTAATACTCCATGATTTTGTAAAAGTATCTGGGGACGTTCTAATTAGAAAACAAGTTTCTGTAATCCTTTGTAACCCCCTGTAACCCTTTAAAGACTATTGGAACATCTGTTTATGAATTTGTTTCAAGGATCACGTCATTGTTTCTTGCCATTATTAATCGATGTTGAAACTATTTTCAGTCCTTTCTGCTTTGTTTTCGTTGGTGGACAAAGATAGGAAAACTTTTCTTGTGGAAAAACCAGATCAGATACCCCTTGCCTAGTACCTAGGCCTGATTATTTCGCGCGGCCAAAGCGTTTCGTGTCACGTAGTCCAAGCGAAAATTTGCTTCCCACCCGTTCGCCTCGGATACATCACCGAAGTGAATTCACCGATAGGGACTAGGAGAACACCTTACTGGGACTAGGGAAAGATACCCCCCGTTTTGGTAGCTAAACGTAGAAGACGTGGATGGGTTAGAGAATTCATTTTATTGAGCCAGTCAAATGATCAAGAATGTTCATCTCTTCGCAGAAAACAAAAGTCTAAAATGAGAAGCCAAAAATCTTCAACAGGACATAAGAAAACTAAAACAAAAGGTGAAAAAAAAGAAAGAAAGAAAATAAAAGCATATCAGCGGGAGCTCGAGGAGCTTAAGGGTACGTAAAATTACTTGCTGGATTGTACTTGATTATAATGACAGTGATAAAATTTATTTTTTAAAATGAGTGAAGCCAAGAGAGAATGATCATTCTCTCTTGGTGAAGCAGAGATTCCAACCCTGTTAACCTAAAAAATGGAAGGTTTGTGGAGCGGCATAGCCGCGTTGACGTTCGCCAAACGGGGGGCCACTAGCGGGGTAAAGGGGCGGGAAAAGTTGTAAGATATGTGCCTCTAAGATGCCATTTCCTGCATTTTGAGATCGCAGTCAATGGAAACTAGTGAAGTTTTTAACAGGAAGTAGAAGCTAAGGCCTATTGGTCCCTATTACCGTGCACAAAATTATCGCAGGCTTACACTCGGGTGAAAAGGGTGAAAATGACTGAAAAACAGCTAAAAAACGGCAAAGAATCGTGCTAAAAAAGCCTGGTTAAGCAAAGAAAACATTATCTTTCTTTGGCTAGGAAGAATGTCAACGGTGGGTGTCAGGCCAAAGCGGAAGGGTTGGAATCTCTGATGAAGTGTTTGTCACTGGCAAAATGCAGTCTTTATCGTTTAAATTTACATGATACACCTCGAGAAGTACAGATTAAGCACGCCAATACAAGGCGTGGGACAATAAGGGCATAGCGTGAAAATAGGCGTATTGTGGGCGGGCGAGAGCTTGTTTATGTTCGTATTGTTCTATCCGCCATCTTAAGACAGTAGACAGTTTCTAAGAAATTATGTCATTATTACTTAGATAAGAACCGCAACAAAAAAAAGGATGTCTTAAAAATCTATTTCAAATTCGCATATCAGTCTCTTACTTTCGTACTCATTTGAAACTTAAACTATAAACGTTCATACACTCCCGTGGTTCCCTCGAAAACCAAACTCGATTAGACGAAAACGGAGCAAAACCCTACCCTTTGGTGCGGCACATACCTATATGGCTTACATAAGGGAGTACCTCCGGGGGTAATAATTTCTTTGGACTGTCTATATTGCTACTCAAACAGCGTTTCATAAATAAACCTGACTCGATTTCTTTTTACTCAGGATGCTTATTAAGTTATGTAAAACTGTCCTTAGTTCACCTATCAACAGTTAGAGAAAACGAAAGCAATTTATTCAGTTCGCATAATTTTTTTTTCGCCACAGGAGAGAGGCATGCCACAGATAACAGCTCTGCTGAGAGCTCATAGTAGAATAGTAATTATAATTCATTAATATGATTGTGCGTAAATATCCAATGTAGTTTAAATAAATAAGGAATTGAATTGAACTAAATTAAAATTGAGAGCTCTGTACTGTCAGGTAATTGTTAAATAGGTTATTATTTGTTTCTACATACTCAAGTATACTCAATATCCCTTTTGTCTTTCTTCTGTAACTGATATAATTGTTTAATCATCGTATTTCTATAAATAAGGTCAAGAATTGAATTTAACTAAATTGAATTAAATAGCCAGTGTACAAACAGGCTGAGTAATCCAAGGTTTGGACAAAATTTGTCTCAATTTACTTAGCATGTTTATTTATCAGAAGCTTTGATTTCTGATGAAAAAAAATCAAGGTTTGAGTGGTGTCATTTTTCCTTAGACTAAGGTTAATACGAGCATGAACGTGAATTTTGATCTGAATACTTCATAGAAATAGCGCGCTTAAGGAATTTACACAGGAGTTGTTTAGTAAACGTAGTCTGTTCCAGGCGTTTAGGTATTAGTGGACTAGTGAAAAATGTAAAACTCGCTCCGAACCATGAACCATCTGAACGGCGCGCTTTACTACTTGAACGCCTGGAACAGGCTATTGGTAGAGCGATTTTCGTATGACCTTGAAATGAAAACGCGCGAACAAAACAGAAACAACAAACAAACGGAAATAGAGTGATTTGATTGGTTTATCGAATGGATACAAACGCGCGTGGCTTTTGGTTGGTTAAGCGAACGCTCAAACTTCATACCTGAGACTTTCTAGAAATCAACCGATACTGTACCACGATTGGCCAATCCAACAATGCCTTCTCCATAAACTTTGGCGGGAAAACGCAGAGTCCATATTTTGATCTTCTCATCCATTGGCTGATAAAACCAATAACGAACACTTACCGAAACGATTTTTCAAGGTCATAAGAAAATCGCTTTAACGTATCACAAACCCAAAGAGTGAACGGTTTATTGTTGTGTAAACAAGCTAAGTGCAGTACCACGCTACCCCATTGACACACGGAACACCTACTCAAGACCACTGTACTGTACAACACCAAACTATACCTTACAATTTAATGTTACCGTAAAATTCCGAAAATAAGCCCCTCCATGTTGGAGCCTCTCTAAATATACCCACCCCCCCCCCCC